>JADNRY010000730.1:0-29162 GCA_015501585.1 Rhodocollybia butyracea
AGACGGTCAATGGAAAGCTCTTACAAATGAGTTAATAGTGCGCCTACTCTGCGCGGAATATGTGCAACATTTTCTCGAGATACTTACTTTAGGAGTACTAAAACTAGGATCTGTCGGTGCCACTGGACGTTCCGGCTGATTAACTTCCTAGAGGGTGCAGCTCCGCTTCTGATGTACAGACTCATGATAGCAAAAACTTTTGAATATATGCCATTTCTTATCCTATTACTCTAGATATGTACATAGGCTATCGGAGCCTAAGTATTCTAATTATCATTTAATAAGTATTGTTGTGGCTGCCGTGACTCTGAACCCATGATATCTTATGAATAACGCGTTATGCTATGGCAAATAGATTCCTGTTCCGAATGAACCGTGCCACGCACAATAGCAGTGCCCCAACAAGCGACATAATGCCCTTGTTGTTGTTATCGATTAGGAAAACCGGACAAACTTCGAAAGTAGAATACTTACGGAAAACAGAATCAATCTTTGAAAATTTGGTTTTGTCTGGTCTTCGATAAACAAGCCTGATATCGGAGTCCCTGCAAGGGTAGCTGAGGCCATAAAGGCATAAGTACCACCGATTCTTGCTCCAACGCGTTCGATGGGAGATATTTCCACAATACAAGCCTAGTACATACAGTGAGTTTGCCATTGCTAAACCCATAAATATGAAACCTACTGGAGTGACCGAAAAGAACGGGCCAGAAGCCAGCCCGTATAGAGCGGCGAATGCTATCAAGTTTGCTTGTTCAAACGAGTGTACCACAGGGCTAGAATTAGAATCGTCGATATGATTGTGGATACACATAGGATGTTGAACCTGGAAGTCACAGAAATTCGGTATAATAAATTAAATAGTAGTACCACATACCTCCCCACTTTGGGAGCGATAACCCAGGGCTTACACGTCCGACAATAGACGTTGCACACAGAATCGAGAGATAGTATCCATTGACACTGGAATTGGAATTAGCAACGTTAGCACTCAATCCAACGTAGCTATATAATCAGGTGAACAACTCTCAATGAAGAATAATGAGGCCAAGTTAATTACGCACAAGAGCGGGTGAACACCGCGAAAACAGAGAACCAGCATCCAATGCAAGAAACGCGTAACATGGGTCTTTAAACGCGGCAAAATCGATAAAGCCGAGACGGAGGGGAAAGGTTTGGACGGCCTACGCTGCTTGATCGTTACTGCTCCAATCGCGAAACAGCGAGTGTATGAAAGCAAAAATGCGAACTGTCCAACCTAGAAAACACAATGAAGATAAAAACTTTACGAATGAAGTACATCCACGCCTACCAAACCCAATTCTTGGTATTAGCCTTGTTACCATTATTGGGAAGACGATCCCTCCCACACTGGCACCGGAGACGAGACACCCTACGGCATACGGCAATTTGGCCTTGAACCAGTGAGCCATAAGACCTATCAAAGGAAAGAAGCTATAGTTATATATGAGTAAGATTCGTTGTACGCATTTCTGGCGAACCTCATTGTGGCACCGAAACTGAAGAGTACAGCTTGCGAAAGAAATTGTTGATATATTTTCTCGGGCTTTGTGATGCTCAACATGAAGAGCGAAAAGACCGTTATAACACCGCTGAGAGGAATAAGATATCGTGGGCCTATCGCATCGAAAATAGCGCCCGCTGTTCCTGCAACTACAAGAAAATGATTTAGAAAAACCCAAAGCGCCCCGGGTGGAATACGTTATACGTACAAATGTACAACAGAAATACCTGTACAGCTCCAATCATAGAGATCAAGGTCGCAGAGTAGTTCCTGAGGTACTGTTCTCCATAAAAATCGGCGAAAGCACCAAAAGCATTGACGAAGCTGAACAGTTATTCAATTTTTGCTCGCGGGTATAAGCATATGCCCACCCAAACGTCCCAAGCGAGACCAATGACGCTCCGAGAACTGTCCCCCATGCATCCCAGCCTCCATCAGTCGGGCCGTACGCGTTGGACGGAGGTTGTGCCTTTCCAACTTCCACAACCAGTTTGGATTGTGAGGATGTTCAAGTACCTTTTCAACGTCGTTGACGGTTGGATCGCTTTCTGATGACCGCATCATGGCGAACTTTGGAACGCAGAATGAAGTAGTCATCTTTGAAACTGGCTTTTAAACCAGTTTCAAACGGATCATCAACAGGCGGGAGTAAAGGAAACTGCGAAACTGCCTTCCGTCTCTACATCGGAGCGCATTTGTCATGGAGGCCAAATTATTATGTTATCCAGCATGCAAATCTGCGCTAATTGTCGACGAAATTACTTAAAACCTGTCGCCTAAGACTCGCTCAAGTCACAATTTTGATGAATCAACGATTATCATCGGATATTCCGGGCCGCCAAATCCAATACGCGTCCAAAGCTGAAAAACATCGAATTCATCGATAGTAACAACTCCTCAGTTACATTCGCGCCACTATAGCTCAGAATCGAGCCTCTTCGAACCCTGGCGAGTTCTCAGGGATGGAGAAAAATATTTACAGGATCATGCAGGATCGTGTTTCTCTTGGCACCCTGCCCCTCCTGCCCCTCCTGCCCCTTCGATCTCGTGTTTTGCCATATTGCTCATCTACGTAACAAAAAAGGTCCTTTGGGAGCCAACATGACAGGATGGCAGGTTACCAGACGGTGCTCTACAACTCGTGTATTGAATTATATGAGCACAGTCCTGTACAGTCGCGCTACTCGAGAATGGTCTGGAGCTGTAGTATGATCGATGCAATATCGCACTATTGCACTCATTCGCTTTCCCTACGAGCTAGGGACTATGTAGAAGGTAATTTCTCCTAAATATCCTGAACGCAAAGAAGCCAGTTATTGGCACTGATTTTAAGATAACCCGAGTTTCTGGGCTTCTTCTAGACACTCTCAATGGTGGAAAATTACAGTGGGTACTCTCTTACTTCCACTCAACCTTCACTGAGTAAGTATCCTAGTCGTGATCCCTCTCCTCCACCGTCCGATCCTAAAGCTTTAGAAGTCAAGAAACCATCTTTCTACTCGCTATCTCTTGCGAGCTTGTTTCAACTTTACCACGCTGCTCTTTCAGTAAATCTACAAGACTAACAGCTGCACCCAAAGTCGGTTATTGGATATTAGTTTGCTTTTGGGACGTTCAAAACTCCAAACCTTCTCACATGCTACATTCAGCTCTCCTTGATAGAATCAGGCTGTCGAGTTTAGGCGATACGACTGACCACAGTGGACCTCTGAGCTTGAAAGCCACTGTTCCAAATTGTTCTGAGTCGGATACTAGACGGCGTGAGTGAGTCATGCTATCTTACTGAGCTCTGGGTGCCACAAATCTGTCCTGCAAAGTCTTCCGCTCCGAATCCGATAACGAGTCCGGTTTGAAAACGGAATGCTCGGATGGCCTAACATTTTCAATCACTCTTTACAATTTCCATTATAAATTTATGTCTCTGTTGTTCCTATACAATGATTTCCTTTCAACGATGACTTGAAGACCGCAATTGCTTACCAAGGAGACTGGGAATGATGCATTACTAACCAATTACTAACTGGCGATGAGCCTGTTTGTATTTTCTTCTGAATTGTGCTTCAACCAAGTATGGCGCCTAGTTCCGTCACGTCGATGACTCCGAAAGATTACTTACCTTGGTCCTTCATGCTGAGGAGCCATAAAAAATTGTGGCAGCAGCTGATAGCTATGTAAAGTGATCTTAAACACGTCGGAAAGTTGGATCCACAGGACTGCTGAGTGAATGATTTCGAAGGTGAGTTAGTGCATCAAAGGTCAAAATTGTGGGTCCCTAGTTAAAGGCGTGAAGCTCTAGATGTTCGAAAGCAGGATTGAAGATTGCGAGCAGCGAAAAGTTATACGCGTCATCGGCGCTTATCTTTGCCATTGTATTACGTAAATACAAGCGTCAACACCAATTCAACGTCGTCTCGACCACCGTGACCGTCGAGCACATCCAATTTTGCCTGGTACCCATCCATCCTTCCTATCCTTTGAACTCATAATAATGGTCAACGGCTTTTCATCGACATATTTATCGCTAAACTCGACAGCTCTGCTACTACTATTTCTGAATCTCCTAGCAGGCTCTTGTTCTCTCGTTGCTGCTCAACAATCGAGCTCTTCAAGCTCCACTGGCAGCAGCAGCGGCAGTAGCAGTAGCAGTACCTCAGCTCCAGCTCTAGTGCTACAAGCAATAGCAGTGCAAGTTCTAGTGCTAGCTCAACGTCTACGGCGTTGCCTTCATTGAGCACTTATTCTTCTTGTGGTATGTTGTCATTCGTCGATATATTGTATACCAAGTTCCTTTTCTATCATTTCGTGTTCCGACTGAGGCTGACTCTCTCCCACGCTTTCGCAGTCTCAACATGTTTCGAAACTGCCATCGGACTAGTTAATTGTACGAGTGTTGTACCGGAAAGTTGTTACTGTAACAAGTGCGTCCCATTCAACTTTTTAATGTATATATCGACTGACCTATTCTCCTTTCGTAGCACTCCTTTCAACCCGCCCTGGTCTCCTGCATCCAAACAAGCTCCTGCGCAGACCAACTCTCTACTGCTGAAGACCTCACAAATAATTCTGCGCGCTGGCTAGCCCAAGTACTTCTATCTCTTTTCTTGTAACTTCCGTGTCTGCTTCGCCGTCGTCTTCACCATCGTCGTCTTCTTCAGGCACCGGTTCAACATCTAGTTCTGGTTCGGGCCTGACCGGCACTTCGTCATCCGGCAGTACACTCTTCGAATGCTGCAGCTGGTATGGTGGGATTCGAGGTATCGATGGACTGTCGATGGTTAGGTTGGGAGTTGCGGTTGTGGGGTTGTTATTGGTGCTTTATTGGTTGGATAGATAGAGCTTGGATAGAACTTGATGCTACTCAGACGATTATTTTATGTATGTGCTGTACTACACCACCACACCCGAGTCTTGATTAGTACTAACTGACTACGATTGACTTTCACGATACCCGCCTTACTAGGCGTTACTACTTTACTACGTATAATATGCCCTCCTAGTTCATAACGTTCATAGCCGCATCGTTGTCCCTAGCAATCAGACTGGTCCTTGTAGTAGCACGGTTACAATTGGGCTTTTTTTTGGCCTGGTCAGTCAATACATATATGCCGATTAGATTCTAATCAAGTCATCGCAAGTTGGGTCAAAGTACGCTCTTGAATATGTAGCTGCATTCATATTGGGCTCGATACTGATACATGTGGCGCCGAGGATGCGGCACATAAAAATGTGTAAGATGTCGTGGTGACAATCACGGCATCAACGTCCGAAGTGCGGTACCAGCCCTCGCTAGAATCTGAGCGCTGTGAGCCCTTTTAAGCCCTCCAGAAGGCGTCGGGTCAGCAGCTGGCACATTACTAGTTGCGTCCCCTTTCACACAAAAAATGGACTAATATTGTGATAGGCTCTACGGTGAATAGGGAAAGCGTTTCACAAGCCATACCTACTACGGTGTCCTGGGCCTGACCCGTACAGTGAAGCGAACTGAAGAGGGTAGCCCTTCCGGCTTTCACGATTACTCAAGGACGAATCAAATTATATAGACACTCATCATCGAAATACAACAACATATATGTTTTCAAGTTTAAAAAAGCAAAGCGTTCAATAGAAAAAGACGTAGATATCTGGTTAGTCAATCAAAGAAAGGCCTATCAAGCATAAGTGAGATTAAGCACAGCCTGACGTTCAATTCTGGGGAACACCCACGACTCCAGTAACCCACGCTTAAGATGCGACACAGTACAATGGTCCTCGGACTTGACATGCTGTAAGTGAGTTCGAATCGGTTAGCCATCCTTTTACATTCGGAGGGAACACACTGACTGCCAATGAAGAAGAACCCAGAGAGGGACCATGAGCATGGGTACCCACCGCCTTGCCAGTACAGGGGCTGTAGGGGTCGCTAAAGTAGCGGCACGGCTGTCGACGTCGATAGCAGCGGCAGACGCGACACCAGTGAATGCAACGAGCACTGTGGTGGAGGCAATGGCAAAGAACTTCATGTTGTCTGTGAGTAGTTGCTCGAGAGGGATTGGTCTTATTTTCTAAGATGGCTTTGGAGTGTAATTCCTGGCACTTATATAGTTTTTGGGTCAGCCCCAGCACCCCTCAGTTCTGCATGTGAAAGCTCGAAGTCGAAGCTCACCATCGGCCAATCTCACCCCCAGGATATTTTTTGGAGGCGTCAGTTAGCGGTACCTTGAGATTCTGTTTTCAAATTCATTTGCCGAGTCGGTGGATCATGCCGAGCATTCTCCTCCTCCCCAGCCCACCCCTCTCAAGACAATGATTTACGAAGCGTATCAGGTAGCTTGTCAGATCTCGCGTATCAGAACCGAGCCGGTAAAAGCCTAACCTAACCTAATTCACATGAAGTAAAATAATCGACGGTGCTTTCGATTTTGTCCCACTTTCAAGGTCCCAGTTGAAGCTCTTTTGGCTCTCAGGAAAAATTCAGTGGGCCAGGCTTACTTCTGTAGCATCTTGAAATCATATACATTGTATTCAACAAATTTCGATTTCTTTTCGTGCAAAAACTCGTGCTTGCTATATGCTAGACTTGTGTGCTCATAGAGGTCTAGTTCAGGTCGTGAAAAGTTCTCTTGCCAGTGACATTGACACTCAGACAATGGCATCTCGGGTGAAAGATGTTGCGGACTGTACCTTTGCTGGAACTCATCTATTGCAGGTCCTTGGCGGGCTCTCAACTTGTACGGATAATTACTAATCATCCGTATTTGAGAGCCCGCGATGATGTTAAGTATGATCATCAGTCATAACGCGCCAACACTAGGTCAATTTGGAAGACAAACTTTATAATCAATCCGTAACGCAATATTTGGCTGCCTGAACATGAATTATTGATCTTGAAGCATACTACATATAAGATTGTAGGACTGATATATTCAAGTGTCTCTTAGACTATAATTTGCGACCCTTCGATAACGGATAAATAATCGTACGAGAGTATAACCTCCTTGTTCTTTCAACCAACCCTCTTCATTCCAAATCCGGTGTAAAACACTGTCCCAGGAAGAGCCCCGATCTTATAGATCGAGTCGGCCCACGTCAAAAATGGGCCGATTGTGTCTGACCGAGATATTTCTTAATTAGATTAAAAAGCTCGCCGCAGGCGGCACACGCAGTGGGCCAGCGGCGAGCGTCGGGTCCAGGGCGGAGCCCTGGTTGTCGCGGCCAACGCCGCAAACATTCAATTAAGAAGTAAGTACCTACATTTGGTTACTTACAGCCACAACGTGCCAGAAAAAAGGCCCGCCGCAGCGTAAAGCACCACGCAGTGGGCCCAGCGGCGAGCGTCGGGTCCAGGGCAGAGCCTGGTTGTCGCGGCCAACGCCGCCAACACCACCACATGACGATCATGTGGCCGTTCCTGCCCGGAGCCTTGGAGGGGCTGATCTCCTATTCTTGGGGCTGATCGGCCCCACCAGCCCGGGGCCGACTGGGGCTCTTCCTGGTTCTGACTTGTTCTCCAAATCCGACGTGTGCGGCACTGATGTCTTGGTCGGCCAGGATCCGAAGCGTCGAAGAGGTTCTTGCCAAGCAGAAGGAACAGCTAAAGCTATGTATGATATATGTATGCCAAGCACAGAGGGTTTCGATCGGACGGGCATCTTACTCTGCCGACTCACCAGACTGTTTGCCACACGAGCTCGGAATAGAGTAGTGCATCGATTGGCGTTAGTACCGCCATCAGTGGATACACTTTCTTGATAGGCTCTTGAGTCTTGACAGTACTTATGCGATCTCTCTACACATCGTGCGGCAAGCACCGTATCATCACGGCCACTAGTTTGCGTACCACATATACCCGGGATCTTTTGAACAACGTATCGTAAGATCGAAAATTTCCACTAGTATCAGTACATATGGCCGATTGTGTGCTATATATGGTAATTTTCTGAACTAGAAAATCATCTAACACGTAACATGTACACTCGAGACTGTCTGCTCATATCATACAGTAGGTCTGGTGAGATGGTTGGAAACGTCACCTCGGTGGTATACGCAGCATGCACGTAATACCACCGCTGTCCCCTAACAAGGGCCCCTATTCTTTGTATCCTGGTCGACCAAGAGGACATAAAGATCCTGTCAATACCGCACTCTTCGGCCTTGAAAGATGAGCTGCTGAGTATGGAAAACTTAGGAGCACATAATTACTGGCGCTCACATTTTTGGACACAATATTGTTGATTGCAGTTTAAGAGACGCTGTCAGATATACTTAGCAACTTAAGGTCGTTTAAGGTCGTTTGAACATCGTTCCACAGTCCAGAGGCAGAAAAGGCATTCGAATTGATTACTGCATAATATCTGGGCGGCTCTTCCAGCATCCTGTTACTGCTAGGCACAAAAACTGGAAATTCCGCAAGAGTTCCGAGATAAGTGCTCATGGCACTTGTGTCACTGTCAATACAGCTTCTCATGACCTGAACTAGACCCAGCCCAGCCAGCGCCTCCGACACAAGCTCAATTCGTGCGCAAAAAATGCATGTTTTAGTAATTAAACGACCCAAAGGGTTGTCCGCCATGTGTGTGTATAGGAGTTGGAGTTAGAATCTCTCCAGGCACTAGTTAAGTGACGTCCGAAATGACTTCTTTCAGTTCGTTCAGGGTAAGATTGGTCAATGGTGCACGCTTCGAGTTTGTCACCTGGGCCTACCCAGATGCTATATAAGGCGCCAGGAATTTACACTCCAACTTCATCTTAGGAAATAAGACCAATCCCCCTCGAACAACTCTCTCAGACAACATGAAGTTCTTTGCCATTGCCTCCACCATGCTCGTTGCATTCACCGGTGTCGCGACTGCTGCTGCTGTCGACAGCCGCTCCGCTGCTTTTACCGACCCTACAGTGCCTGCGCTGGCAGGGTAGTGGGTAACGCATGCTCATGGTCTACTTCTGGTTCTTCTTCATTGGCAGTCAGTATGTTCCTCCGAATGTAAAAGGATGGCTAATCGATTCGACCTCACTTACAGCATGTCAAGTCCGAGGACCATTGTACTGTGTCGCATCTTAAGCGTGGCTTTACTAGAGTCGGTGGGTGTTCCCTAGAATTGAATGTCAGGCTGTAATCTCACTGATGCTTGATAGTGGGCTTTTCTTTGGCCAGATATCTACATTTTGTACAATATCTTGAATGAGGCATTTTTGTGGTTGTATTTCAATTATGAGCAGTGTGCAGTCAGTATACATGTTTGATTCGTGCAGGAGGGAAATTGTGAGAACCGACCAGAATGATCAGAATGCAAGGCGCAGGACCTTGTCCCTCGTCTTTCACAGTTTACTTGAGACAATTTCTCTTATGGTTAACGGTTGTTGATAACCCAAAGGGGTGACCCGCGCCTTGTTCGCCCAGTTCATAACATATAGACAGCAACACCCTCAAACAAACTACGGGATGTTAGTTGGGGAGTCCCCTTTCCAAATCGAGGTCATCAGATCTCTGTCTTTCTACCGTATCCGCTCTCAAGTAAATGGTCGATGAGCATCTCTACTTGGATGGTACAGTCTATCGAGCCAGCACGTCTAGCTCCTATTCACGGTTTATTTCTTCCTACGAAACAAAGAAAGTGTGAAGGTCAGATTATTACACATATATTTGATTGGGCCACCGTAGAGAGCCGTAGTCGTGAGATGTAATCATATAGTTGTCACTCACCCTTGAACGCGGTACAGGGACCCCGTGCCCTCCGTCCGTCCAACGTTCCCTGCGACTTCCCAGGTGGGCCGGGAAAGCGTGGTTTCGCACCATCTCTGTAATGGAGGAGTCGAGATGAGCGATTGGTAATATTATACCAGGAAACTGAATATAGGTTACACCATGACCCAATTCTGCTTACCTTGACGTTAGGCCACTCATCCAAGCTGGTGATTTTGCTGTATTCGCGGATACGAAGCCTGGTGGAAGGAAGGTAAGATGAAAGAGTGATAAGGCAAACAAAGAGTATTAAATACGGATGGCCATTGAGCCGTTACTAATTGGATAGTAAAAGTACTAACCAAGGAAGAACATTCATATCCGCGATAGAATACTTCCCTCTGCCATTTCCAGCCAGGTAATCCCGGTCTTGGGAAAGACGAATGTCGAGGACGTTGTAGAGACGCTTGACCTCGTTGGTGTAGCCTAGGTGGTAGATGGCAAGCATTAGACGGTCAACGTTAAACGATAAAGTAAAGGTTGGCATGAGATGAGGACTGATGTGAGGAAGAAAAAAATAATACAGACGGGTGATAGCATAGGGTACAACTTCGGTTGCAGCGTTGAGGAAGTGATTTACTAAGGAGGGGAAACAAGCAAACTAGTAGGTCAGCTCAATCGGAGTAAAGGAATGGGTCCTAACATTGTCCCTGCATCGGCCCCACACCGCCATGCTAGATAATAACAAGATATATAGAAGACAAGTAATTGATCAGCACAAAAACCCATCCAGGCATGAAAAGCAGACGAAGAACCTCACAGAGAAAAAGATCCACTGCATCATCTCACTATACTCCTCCGGACTCTCCTCCGCATCCCATCCGAACTTATTCTCCGGATCGTAATACCGCTGGAGGTAGATTAAGATGGCGGCTGTTTCGAAGACGACAAAGTTGTTCCGGCTGCGGTCGACGATGGCAGGGATACGTCCATTGGGGTTTATGGCGAGGAACCAAGGTTCCTGAGGAATGGGGATGTTAGAGATTCGAGTGAGGGAATCAGGAGTTTATGAGATTATGGAATCGCTACAAAAGAAGAACGAGAGGCATTGGAAAGAAGATAGATATGGACCTTGTGTTCCTGCTTCGGCATATTCATGGGATAAACTCTTTATTTAAAGGATTTCAGCAACGAAAGGCCAATCGATAGAAAGCAGAGGTAAACACACTCGTAATTAAACCCATAAGCACTCCTTAGTTCCTCCATGAACACGCCAACTTTGAATCCATTGGGGGTTGGAGCGGTGTATAGAATAATCGCGGGTTTTGTTGAGTTTGAGTTTGAATCAGACATCGATAATCAGGAAATGTAGCTGGAATGTAACAAGGTACCGGTAGGGATTTCAATATTCAAAGCTTTGGAGTTTACGTGGATGAGCGCGGGGTATGGGAGCAGATTTAACAAGCGATGATGACAGATTATCCCGATGACCGATGACGAAGACCGAACTAGCGCCGAAGGCAGGCGCCTGGCGTAAACAAATATCAATCTCGGGCTTGGCTCAATTTCGCACTTTCATCACCTCGTCTGTTGTCCATGATATAGATATCATGCAACTTGAAAAATTCAAAAATTTATGGTAACAAACTGTTTACGGACGAATTCGAAGGAAATGTCGAATAGTTATAGGGAAAGGTATCCAGAAGACCCCAGTCAGGCTTCAGGACAAAGTCGAGGAAGGTCTCAACATTTCCTACAGCATACGCCGCAAGATACATATATAGCCCGGAGAAGGACAAACGCCAAGACCAATTGCCTCCGCTGGATACGTATTGCTTGTGAGTCCGAGTCTGGGCTGGACGTATGATCTTTCATGAAAACGCGCTATGCTATCGCAAGGAGGTTCTTGTTCCGAATGAGCCGTGCCACGCATAACAGAAGTGCCCCAACAAGCGACATAATGCCCTGCGGTACTTGTCAATAAGTTACGAAGACTAGGAGAGCCTGGGTAAGTAGAGTACTAACGGAAAACAGAATCAGTCTTTGAAAATTTGCTTTTGTCTGGTCTTGGATAAACACGCCTGATATCGGAGTCCCTGCAAGGGTTGCCGAGGCCATGAACGCATAAGTACCACCAATTCTTGCTCCGATGCGTTCGATGGGAGATATTTCCGCCACACAGGCCTACATACGATGAGTTCTCCATTGCTATTTCCATAGATAAATAACTTACTGGAGTGACAGAAAAGAATGGACCAGAAGACACTCCGTATAGAGCGGCGAATGCTATCAAGTTTGCTTGTTCAAACGAGGTGTACCACAGGGCTAGAATTAGAACCGTCGATAAGATTGTGGATACACATAGGAGGTTGAACCTGGCAGTCACAGAAACTCAGTATAGTGGAGTTGAATGTCTAAATACGCATCACGTACCTCCCTACCCTGGTAGCAATAAGCCCAGGACTGACCCGTCCAACTATCGATGTTGCACACAGAATTGGGAGATAATATCCGTTGACACTTGAATTGGGATTGGCGATCTCGGCACTCAATCCAACGTAGCTGTATAATGGGCCAATGTGAGCGAATTTCAATTGATAAGGATGAAGTAAAGTTAGTTGCACACAAGAACGGGTTGAACACCGCAAAAACAGAGAACCAGCATCCCAATACGAGAAACATGTAACATGGGTCTTTAAACGCGTCAAAATCGAATAAAGCTGAGGCAGAGGTGGGGAAAGGTTTGGACGGCCTGCGCTGCTTGATCGTTACTGTTCCAATTGTGAAACACGCGAGCGTAATGAATGCAAAAATCCGAATTGTCCAGCCTAAAAAACACCATGAAGATAGAAACTTAACGAATGGCTCAAAACTGCGCTTACCAAACCCTATTTTGGGGATTAGTTTTGCCATCATTATCGGGAATATGACCCCTCCCACACTAGCCCCGGACGTGAGGCATCCTACAGCATACGGTAATTTGCCCTTGAACCAATGAGACATAAGACCCAACAAAGGGAAGAAGCTAGTACAATTCGTGTGAGTGGTATTTTACTTCCGTATGTTCGACTAACCTGATCCCTGCACCGAGACTGAAGAGTACAGATTGTGAAAGAAATTGTTGGTAGACTTTCTCTGGTTTCGTGATGCTCAGCATGAAGAGTGAAAACACCGTTATAACACCGCTGAGAGGAATAAGATATCGAGGGCCTATGGCGTCGAAAACAGCCCTGCTGTTCCCGCAACTAAAAGAAAACGATTTAGAGAAACCCAAAGCGCCTCGGAAGATACACGCTAAGCGCATGGGAGGGTATACGTTATACGTACAAATAAACAGCAGAAAGACTTGTAGGGCCCCAACCATATCAATAACATTTGCAGAGTAGCTCTTAAGGTAAATTTCGTCATAAAAGTCGGCAAAGGCGCCAAAAGCATTGATGAAACTAAACAATTGTTCAGTTTTGGTAGGGCCAACAAGTACTAGTGACATTCCTCACCCAAATGTGCTCATTGAAATTAATGTAGCTCCAAGAACTGTTCCCCAGGCATCCAGCCTCCGTCGGTAGGATCATACGCATTGGATGTCGCTTGTGGCTTTCCAGCTTCAACGTCCAATTTGGCTGCCAGGGGAGGATTTGCAGGAACCTTCTCAAGGCCGTTGACGGCTCGATCGCTCCCTGATGAACGCGACATGATGAACGCAGAAAGAAACAAGTGTGGTACTTGCGTGGTATTCAAAGCATCTTTTAAGCAACTGCCAGCAATCCAATTGGGAAAGGAACATAAAGTTCAAACTTTGTCTGGTTGCCAGCTCGATCACAGTGTATGAGGTAGCTTGTTGATCGGCCAACTCGCTTGATATTCCCTTTCCCCGGCGGAGGACGAGTCGGCTTATCATTAATACTCCATCTACTGTACAATTACAATCGTTAGCTCATCCACTATAATGGATGACGCATGGAAGGACCCCGGAAAATACACCTTAAGGCCTTTCGCAAAAAAATTAATTTTGAGCCAAAATGTCCGAGCCGAAATCGCAAAAATTTCGTCCGCTGGACCCAAAAATGTCCGAACTCCGAGTGGCCTCCAGTTTTTCCCTGTTAGTCAATGGGGTACCCGAAAATTCACTGGGACCCCCCCCCGCGATATGAAACCGCGCAAATATCTGAAGACTCGGTATATTTAGATAAGTTTTCCATTCTTCCCTGCAGTTTTCGCAATAACTACATACAACATGTTCAGTACTGGTTAAGTAAATGAATCGGTGGCTGCACCTTTGCCAGTGAATAGTTCCCCCATCAACGCAAACCAAATTGTAGTTATCCACTTAGGGTAGGAGACTCTTGCATTGACCACACTTGCCAAGAGTGGCGCCTTTGTTAACTCAGGCCATTGAGCTCATCAGTGACTAGCATCTCAAGTAGATCATATTAGGCATCGAGAATCAAGATGCTAGTATACCAGATTATCAGAGTACTTCCTATTCTGCCAAGTATTCTGCCCAATCCAGTAGTTACGGTAGGTTTACAGTGCGTGTTTCAGCCTCTATCTGCAGCTACTGTGCTCTCTTAGTTGCCCTGCGCGCAACCTGCGCGCGACATCGAGCCTTGGCCACCCTCAAAAAAAAAGAAAACATAAATTTCTACCAGGAATTTGTCCGAAAGTCGAGAGGCCTTTGGCTCAAAATCGTCGAAAATGTCCGAAAGTCGAGAGGCCTTTTTCAAAAAAATTTCAAAATTTGTCCGAACCACCGAAAGGCCTTGAGGTCTATTTTCCGGGGTCCTCGCATGGACCTTCTTAGTTCATCAGTTCATTGACTGCTATGATAGATGATGGACCAAAATTTCAGTTTCATTCAGCCATCAGTTCAGTAACTTCAGTTCAGTCACAGTACTTACCAAGGTACTTACCTACTTCCTTTTCAGTGCTTCACTTGCTAGAATGAATAGAAAGCAGTCAGTTCATCATTTGGTGTCAAAATATGCTTGGAACATCAGGAAAAAACAACCCTTATATGACCCTGTATGTATCATATGTATCTATTGTATAGCTGTTTAAAGGTCCCCCTGTACGTATGATACTGTATCGCTCTGTATAGTATGTATACCCTCACTAAGTGCACAGTATCATTATGCATACCTTGTACACTGCATATACTCTCACTTCAAATACTGTACATATACAGTATCTGCTCATAGCACTACATCTCAGTCAGGACAGGTTAAGATTGTAACAATCCATGCTATTGACTGCAGATTGTCATGCAAATTACTTAGTAGGGAATACTCAGGTTCAACGAGGTTCAACGAAGAGGGGTATAAGCCATTCATTAATGTAGCTAATACGAGTAGCAAAAACGTAACTAATAAACATAACTATACGTAGCTGAGACAGACGAATATAACAGACATAGCTAACGGAAATGTAACCGAGATGAGCAACGAAAACGGGACCGACAAATAACGAAAATATAATCGACGAGAAAATACAACCGACGAGTAACGAGAATATGACCAACGAGTAACGAAAATATGACCAATGAGAGACCATAATCGACAAGTAATGAGAACTTAACTGAGTTAAGAGGTGGTAGGAGTTGAGGCAGACTGGGACTCCAATGGGAGGCAAAGAACTATACCGACGTCGTCAGAGAGAAACACGGCTGAAACATGGGACGTACCATATAGCGCCGAAGCGGAAGCAAGAATGAAAGAGGAACATTGTCAGACAGAACAATTACCAAATGTGTAAAGAATGACATACCAATACACCCATCTCTTGCCAGTTCTTGATATCTGCAGAAAGGCGCCTTGAAGACCGAAAGCAGCCAAAGTAATTTTGAAGGAGAGACAAGACAGAAGCGCAGTGAGAGCATTAGATTCCATAGACAATGAAATTTGAAACGTTAAGACGTTGAGGCACGATAGCGTTAGCGGGAAGAAAGCCTCGAGGTGACGGATGAAAGCAAAGGAAGAAGCGAGAAAATTTTAACCAACATCAACGTGACATGATCATGTGAGTGTAGGGCAGGCATCGACTTCCAACGCTACCCGATGTGCCTACGTACATCGTCGTCTCGGGGGCATCTCCCTGGTGTCCGGACGAGCTCACTACGCTTTGGTAGCGGTAGATCCGTGAGCCAAAAGAGAGGCCAAGAGTACAGGAATTTAAATAAGTTAACAAGTATCTACCTACGGGACTACAAAATTTCTGTCATATCCAGTTGGGATAAAATAAAGAAGCCTCGTCATAAATGGTTTAAGACATCAAAGAAGTACTTTGCAGTCACGGCAAATCCATTCTTTAGAGATATCATCTCTCCAAGCAGGGATGTTAGCTTCGCCTTTATTACTGGGTGGACGTGTGCCTGGGAGAACAGAACTCAAAAGGCGTGCCCGCAAAGACTCAACAGCTGGGTATGAACACAGTAAAAATGCGTGTTCCGGATCCTCTACATCTGACTTACAAAATCTGCACAGTCGCATATTGTGAGGGACTTGTATACGGTGGTTGTCCACCCATCGCAATCGCTCGACTGCTAGAGAGTGGTCCCCTGTGATGACCTTGGTAAATGCCTTCCGATGTACTGTGTTTTTCACGAGACTGAGATATTGCCTCATGCATCTTGTCTTGTACTTTGAGTCATTTCTTGACCCGATTGGCTCTTTTTGCCAATGAAGAAGGTAAGTTTTACTCTTTGTGGCATTTAGTTGTGCCTCCAGATACTTATCTACCCCTTCTTCTACAAGCTCGTGAAAGGCATCTGCATTGTCTGGTATGACCAGGTGATCGATTGACGGAATCGGTATTATTCCTCCCAGCAACTTTTCAGCCACTGTCAGCAGTGCTGTTATCCAGGCATAGTGACCCTGCCGATGTAAGGCAATTGATTCCATCATAGCCGCATAAAAGTAGGTGTCCGTCTCTCGATTCAGACCATATTTGAGTGTTCTAAAGGCAAGCTCCATGCGCCGGTACAGTATTGGAGTCAAACCTGTTTCTGTGTATAGCGCTACATTCAATGCTTTAGCCGATAAGCCAAGAAGGCGTCTCAGGAAGTCAATTTGCACCCTTTCTAATGACTTAGCTAATGCTGGGCTTGTGTCAATTGCAACTTCGCATCCGTAGGTCAAATGCGGGTCAATACAGCCCATGTATAGTGTCTTACCCTCGTCAGGTGGCACAGTTCCGATCATGGATTCCAAGTGCAGAACTCCATGGGCTACTGACCGTGCTTTATCTGACTTGTTTGAATAGTGTGCCTCAAATATTTTGTGGACGCAATCTGCTCGGAAAGGGCCGCCCTGGAATGTTACACCAACATAAGTATATTCCAAGACTAGTGCCACTATGTTTTGAGCGAAATAAAATACCGGTGGTACTTCCAGAGCAGGCCCATGGTATGACACGACTGACTTAATAGCGTTGATAACCATGAAGTTTGTTCGGCACCAGTCATAGAAAAGGTTCATTTTTCGTTGCAACCCCTCTGGTGATAGGGCAATGAGTAGTAGGTCATCCGCTTGTTCTAAATGGGAAATGAACTGCCCGAATAGTTTGACGTCATCCTCTGTCTCAGGTATTCCGAAGTCTGAGAAATACAGGATCCATAAGAGCGGTGATAGTGTGTCTCCCGCAAGTATGCCCAATAGTGACTGGAATTCTTCTGATAGTGACCCGCCGTTCTTTACTTTGTACTTCATTCTACTGTATATCATGCGAATCCAATCAAATATTTTCCCCCCTGCGCCCTTGCGCCAAAGCTTAAACCACAGTGTGGCACGGTGAACTGATGGGAATGCATTGGTTATGTCTACGCATGCTACCCAAAGCGTCCTTTTCATTGCCTTTGCCTTCTCAATTGCCGTCCGCAGGATAAAGCAGTTGTTTGTTGTACAATACTCCTTTCTGAAGCCGTTTTGGGAGGGAGGAATTAATTTATAGTCCTCAGCCCATTCTTCCATGTGAGACATGAAGAGGAGGGTAATAAACTTCAGCATACAGCTTTCCAGCGCTATTGCACGGTAACTATTTGCACCTTTACTGTCTTTTCCCTTCTTGAGAATACCAACCAGTATTGCCACAATCCATATGATAGGATTGTCTGTGGTGTCAACGCAGTCATTTGCAAGGCTCGCAATCATTAAGCTGTCCATATTGCGAATGTCTTTGTAATGTACCTCATCCATGCCTACAGAGGTTTTCCCCGGGTGGCGTCGTATCAACTCGGTCTTTGCCCATTCTATATCCTCTACTATGAATGCTCGACTGAATGACTTTCTCGGTGTCAAGTCTATTGTACATTCGGGAATTAGCCGGGACAGACATTCATTGATTTCATATTGTGCAGTGTCAAACGAGGCTGGGAGGCTCTCAGGTGGGTTCATTCTTTTCACGAAAACAAGCTCAAATCTTCTGTACTCACATCTCCCGTATCCATTGCTAGAGCGGATGAACCCGCCAGCCTTCGAAACACGGTCCAGAATAATTTGGAGTTCTTTGCAACTCGAGTAAGTTCTTCCCTATTGGCTTCGCGCAATCTTGCAATGTTGTCACGTCCGCGGTGATTTGCCAGGCGATTTTCGTATATTTGTCTAGTATCGGAACCTTCAGGTATGAGTGGTGCATCTGTTGTCACTCGGAGTTTCCCTTTCTGCTGTCCATTGCTTGTTGGATCCAGGCACTTCGGACTTATACATGGTAGATGCAGATTCTCGTAACGCTCGGACATACCAGCCACCGCAAGGTCATATGCGGCACATATATGATCATTGTGCAGACCTTCCTGAACATATGACAAGTGTGTGGGACCCCCCCTCTGTTGTATTCGAGCCACGATTGCCTTCAATAGATCGCCGTTAGCACATGTCCAGCCAGTTTAGCATTGTGCAGAGCATTGTGTGTGAGTGCATACACTAAGAATTGTGAGTCGGAGACAACCATAATAGGTTTATCCAACGGGAAATCATAGATTGCCACCCATAGTGCAAAGCATGCAGCCCTATTTCTGGATAGTGCAGGGCCTGGGACACGAGGGCGTGATTGTGGCTCCGTTTCCAAGAAGGATCAGGGCCTCTGTAGATCCCTGCCCGCGCGTACGCTCAGGGAGCCCATGCCTTCACATATTCCTGCAATGAATATACGAGTTGGTGGGATTAACTCAATAGCGCGAGACGGGAGAAAGCCATACACCACTGCCAATGGATTACTGATTTCTTGCGTGGCTGAGTTTGATGATCGGAACTGTGCCACCTGACGAGGGTAAGACACTATACATGGGCTGTATTGACCCGCATTTGACCTACGGATGCGAAGTTGCAATTGACACAAGCCCAGCATTAGCTAAGTCATTAGAAAGGGTGCAAATTGACTTCCTGAGACGCCTTCTTGGCTTATCGGCTAAAGCATCGAATGTAGCGCTATACACAGAAACAGGTTTGACTCCAATACTGTACCGGCGCATGGAGCTTGCCTTTAGAACACTCAAATATGGTCTGAATCGAGAGACGGACACCTACTTTTATGCGGCTATGATGGAATCAATTGCCTTACATCGGCAGGGTCACTATGCCTGGATAACAGCACTGCTGACAGTGGCTGAAAAGTTGCTGGGAGGAATAATACCGATTCCGTCAATGATCACCTGGTCATACCAGACAATGCAGATGCCTTTCACGAGCTTGTAGAAGAAGGGGTAGATAAGTATCTGGAGGCACAACTAAATGCCACAAAGAGTAAAACTTACCTTCTTCATTGGCAAAAAGAGCCAATCGGTCAAGAAATGACTCAAAGTACAAGACAAGATGCATGAGGCAAATATCTCAGTCTCGTGAAAAACACAGTACATCGGAAGGCATTTACCAAGGTCATCACAGGGGACCACTCTCTAGCAGTCGAGCGATTGTGTTGGGTGGACAACCACCGTATACAAGTCCCTCACAATATGCGACTGTGCAGATTTTTGTAAGTCAGATGTAGAGGATCCGGAACACGCATTTTTACTGTGTTCATACCCAGCTGTTGAGTCTTTGCGGGCACGCCTTTTGAGTTCTGTTCTCCCCAGGCACACGTCCACCCAGTTAATAAAGGCGAAGCTACATCCTGCTTGGAGAAGATGATATCTCTAAAGAATGGATTTGCCGTGACTGCAAAGTACTTCTTTGATGTCTTAAACCATTTATGACGAGGCTTCTTTATTTATCCAACTGGATATGACAGAAATTTTGTAGTCCGTAGGTAGATACTTGTTAACTTATTTAATTCCTGTACTCTTGGCTCTCTTTTGGCTCACGGATCTACCGCTACCAAAGCGTAGTGAGCTCGTCCGGACACCAGGGAGATGGCCCCGAGACGACGATGTACGTAGGCACATCGGGTAGCTTCTCGGACCCCGGCGTATCAGCACTTGGTCCCAAGCCGGCAATAAACCTAACCTAACCTAACCAACTTGAAACTTTGCCAATAAGCAGCCAAGCTAAGCTAAGGCTGCCATTCCTGACGCGCGCGCACCTGATATTCTATGAGATCATATTACACAGATCAATGGCTAATGATGTGAAGCAGTACCATTGTATACGTAGGCCGCCCCCATCAAATACAAATCGATACAGAGTATACTCATGGTACATACTGGCCTGCAAAGTATACAAATCAATTCAGATTCTATACACTATACATGGAAAAAGCCTCACTGTGTGTATCAGTCCGTATCATTTCACTGTTTCCTGATGAAACATTAAACCACTTTAAAATTTTTCATTTCTATACTGTACTTTTGCCACAAATGCTCTGTAAATTCACATATAATGTTGTCAAGATATGGACAGGAAGCTCTAAAAGGGCCCATCGGGCCCGAAAACCTACATATTTTGGCCTGGAAAAACCCCAGTTTCATTGGCCAAAATGACGGGTGACAAACTCTCAAACTGCCTCAGTCCATTCAGTCCAATGATGGATGGCTGAACTAACGATCGTAATTGTACAGTAACTGTAATTGCTGCTGAACATGAGCTCAAGCGGTTCTCAATGATTTCCGTGTAGCTTTATATGGCGCTGCAACTGTGATTATGGTGTACAGGCATTCGATAGACTTGTAAAGTCTGGATATGTATGTGTGCTTATGTGTGGGATTTCTGTTAGGGAATCCAATGAGTGTCCAATCAGGCGGTCAGTCCTGGGATCCAACACAAGTAGTTAGTGCAGTTGAACAAGGTATTAGACACCTCGCAAACGCATGAGTACTACGGTACTACATGCCAGCTTATATACTGTACATACTGTATACTATTGCTAATACGATGAGTAAGGACACGGATATATGTACATACCGATCCGGCTAACTAATCTCTGGAGTTGCCACATCGGCAATATACAACAGTATGTGCTCATGAGAATAGAGGGCATAGAAGTAGAACAAGATTGCTTTGGAGATTTGGCGCTTACAGACGGCTGTCACCAGGTCCACAGTGCATAAATAGCTTACTAAGATAAAGAACCTTGTTTCCTTGTTTCTTGAAATTGATAATCGAGGTAAGATACCCTGCTCCAGGACAAAGTACTATAATTCATCGTAATATATAGTGTAAGGAGATTCAGCAAGCTCAAATAAATAAGTCAAATCCGAGTCCAGTTGTATGTATGATAGAATATCTTCTAGTAAAAACCCAGAAATTATTAAAGCAAGGCGAGACATTAGTTATTAGCGCAAGGTAACATATCAATTTAAGTATATGGCCGCAAGATACATGTATAGCCCGGAGAAGGGCAAACGCCAAGAACAATTGCGTCCGCTGGATGCGTATTGCTGCAAGTCCGAGTCTGAGCTGGATTGTAAGATCTTTCGTGAAAACGCGCTATGCTATCGCAAGGAGGTTCTTGTTTCGAATGAACCGTGCCACGCACAACAGAAGTGCCCCAACAAGTGACATAATCCCCTGTGGTATTTTTCAGTAATTGCGAAGGCTAGAAGAGCCCTTAGAGTACTAACAGAAAACAGAATCAGCCTTTGAAGAATTCGGTTTTGTCTGGTCTTCGATAAACAAGCCTGATATTGGAGTTCCTGCAAGGGTTGCTGAAGCCATAAAGGCATAAGTACCCCCCATTCTTGCCCCGATTCGTTCGATGGGAGATATTTCCGCCACACAGGCCTACATATGATGGGTTTCTCCATTGCTATATACTTAGATAAATAACTTACTGGAGTGACAGAAAAGAATGGACCAGAGGCCAGTCCGTATAGAGCGGCGAATGCTATCAAGTTTGCTTGTTCGAACGAGGTGTACCACAGGGCTAGAATTAGAATCGTCGATAAGATTGTGGATACACATAGGATGTTGAACCTGGCAGTCACAGAAACTCAGTGTAATGGAGTTGGATGTTTAGGCAGGCACCATAGACAGAGCACATACCTCCCCACCCTGGTAGCAATAAGCCCAGGAGTGACCCGCCCAACAATCGACGTTGCACACAGAATTGGGAGATAATATCCGTTGACACTGGAATTGGGATTGGAAATCTCGGCACTCAATCCAACGTAGCTGTATAAGGGCCAAGGTGAGCGAATTTCGATTAAGAATGATGAGCTAGATAGTTGCACACAAGAACGGGTTAAACACCGCAAAAACACAGAACCAGCATCCCAATGCGAGAAACGTGTAACATGGGTCTTTAAACGCGGCAAAATCGAATAAGGCAGAGGCAGAGGTGGGGAAAGGTTTGGACGGCCTGCGCTGCTTGATCGTTACTGCTCCAATTGTGAAACACGTGAGCGTAATGAAAGCAAAAATCCGAATTGTCCAGCCTGGGAAACGCGATGAAGATAGAAACTTAAATGAATGGCTCAAAACTACGCTTACCAAACCCTATTTTGGGGACTAGTTTTGCTATCATTATCGGGAATATGACCCCTCCCACACTAGCACCGGCCGTGAGGCATCCTACAGCATATGGTAATTTGCCCTTGAACCAATGAGCCATAAGACCCAACAAAGGGAAAAAGCTAGTACAATTCGTGTGAGTAGGATTTGACTTTCGCATTTTCGGCTAACCTGATCCCCGCACCGAGACTGAAGAGTACAGATTGTGAAAGAAATTGTTGGTAGACTTTCTCGGGCTTTGTGATGCTCAACATGAAGAGCGAAAAGATGGTCATAACACCACTTAGAGGAATAAGATATCGTGGGCCTATCGCGTCGAAAACAGCGCCCGCTGTTCCTGCAACTACAAGAAAACGATTTAGAAAAACCCAAAGCGCCACGGGAGGTATACGTTATACGTACAAATGTACAGCAGAAAGACTTGTAGAGCCCCAACCATATCGATAACAGTTGCAGAGTAACTCTTAAGGTAAATTTCATCATAAAAGTCGGCAAAGGCGCCAAAAGCATTGACGAAACTAAACAATCGTTCAGTTTTGGGTATGACCAGCAAGCACTAGTGACATTCCTCACCCAAATGTGCTCATTGAAATTAATGTAGCTCCAAGAACTGTTCCCCAGGCATCCCAGCCTCCATCTGTAGGACCGTACGTATTGGATGTCGCTTGTGGCTTTCCAGCTTCAACGTCCAATTTGGCTGCCAGGGGAGGATCTGCAGGAACCTTCTCAAGGTCGTTGACGGCTGGATCGCTCCCTGATGAACGTGACATGATGAACGCAGAAAGAAGCAAACGTGGTACTTGCGTGGTATTATAAGCATCTTTTAAGCAACCTATTTATGTCAGCAATGGGAAAAGGAACCGGAAAAGGAACATAAAGTTCAAATATTGAACAGGTAGGTACATAGTTTTTCCGAGTCACTGGTTGCAAGCCTCATTGGCTGGATCACAGTGCATGGGTACTCTTGAACTTCTGGAGATAAGTAGCTTATTGATCGTTCAAATCGCTTGATATCCTCCCATCCCCTACTACGTTGACGACGAGTCGGCTTATTATTACTCTATTTAATTACTGTTTAACATGAGCTCACGCGGTTCTCAATGCTTTCCATATAGCTTTATACGACGCTAGGCTATGAATACGGTGTCCAGGCATTTGATAGACTTTTAAAATATAGATATGCTCATGAGAATGGGGGGCATCGAAAACAATTAAAGTAGAACGACAAGCTTGACTTTCGAGATTTGGCGCTCAATGATTGTGACCACAGTAGAGCTCGGCGTGGAAAGATAAAGAACCATGTTTCCTTGTTTCTTGAAATCGATCATAAGTAGAGGTAAGATATCCTGCTCCAGGATAAAGTACTATAATTCATCATAATCTACTAAGGAGATTCAGCAAGTTCGAATAAATACAGAAAGTCCGAGTCTAGTCTGAGTCCAGTTGTATGTATAAACGTATAGGAAATCTTCTAGTAAAAACCCAGAAATTATTAAAGCAAAAGTTATTAGCTTAAGGTAGCATATCAATTTAAGTAGTGGGGCCTCCTCCTCCACCGAGTTGAGCAGGAGTCAAGGCATCGTAGATGGGGCAAAGGTTGCTCCAGTCCTCTGTGAAGTGCAAGTATTCAGTGTCAAATGATATAATTAGGTACAGGGAAGAATCATACCAGGTACAGGGTTCGCTGAAGCGACATCTGGAATGTCTTCTGCGAAGACAATGGCGAAGCCACTAAAGCACGATCATGATAAGGTCAGAAGCTATTCCCGTAATTATGGATGAGACTCACGCTTCCAAATGCCAATCGATGTGGCTATGAACATAATATTATATCAGTCAGAGTCCACCCCTTCAGTATCACAGCACGTACCAATGTAAGAACCCTTGAAACGCAACAAAAAGATATGGGTCAGTATATATTGAGGGCGAGTGATGTTTTACACCTACAAGGACCAGCGTTGTCCGTAGTAAACCTAATAGTGACATTGTCGATCGGGGAGCCATTTCCGGTAGAGACAACATCTCGGCGGGGAGGATTCACGTAGTTGTAATCGGCAGTACCAGCAGATCGGATAATATCGAAAGTGTGCTGTGAGGTAAATCGTTAGTTCGCGCATTTTGTATTGCTATGATAACATACTCCGTGAAGATGGAAGGGATGCTATAAGGGAAAATGGTCGTAAGCGAATGTTCGAGGAGTTCAAATTTTATTTCAATCTGCTTACCGGTCCACCAATACCAGCGACAGTAGCCGCGTTGAAGCTCAACTGGATAGTCGAGTTCAAGGGAAGCCCATAAACCGAACCCGAAGGAAGGAGAGACGCAGCAGATGTTGTTCCACTGAGAATTTGAAGCAGGACCGGCACGGTAGGAGGAACGAATGTAGCACCGTTAATGGTGAAATGCGGCGCGGCCTATTAGGAAAACAACAGAACTTATATTAGCGAAACAATCCAGAGGAAGAGTATGAAAAGGGGACTGACGAATCCCAAGTTGAGGACAATGTCGACATCCACGCCATCGGGGGTAGGTAAACGGGCTAAACATCAAGATAATCCATGTAAGTAGGCACATTATTTACTGTAGAGGGTCTTACTGCTCCGGGGTTGACAAGAGGCTGTTAATCGACCTTATTCAGCACAAGCCAAAGATCAAATTATGGATCGAACTTACGCTAAGACTGGTTTCTGCTAAAAGATTGTCTGCCGCAGAGGTAGTTGTAGGCTCAGCCACAGGTGCGCCGTCATAGCGGAGAATGGCACTGTTTATTCCTCCAACGAAGCCGCTCTTTCCGGTTGAAGGGTTCGCGCGGACCCCTATAGCAGTATGATTAGACGGAGAAAACGGCGAGAAGAAATATGAGATTTCGTGCTCACAGTAATTATCCACAGTTTGGTTGGCGGTAAGCTACAGTACGTGAGTACCGATTCAATGACATAGTAACGTCGTGCATTTTGGTGGAGGGTACTTACCACGAAGGAGTATCGTTGGGCTGTTGATCAAAATCAGAACCTGGTCTTCAAAATCCGAAAAATGATAGTTAAACGCACCAGCAAAAATTTGAACAGAATCCACTGGAACGGATTGGGTCTCAACACCATCAGCCTCAATGATCTGTTTTTTGTCTCGTTAAAATTGGAGAGTCACGGCGTTACTTTGTTCAAGCCATACCGAAAATGTATGTCCGTCAATTGAGAACACGAAGTTGGCTACAGGGCAAAGCATGATGACTTGTAAGCGCCCCTTGTACTTAGGATGAGCGCAAAAGTTTCACATACGATCGCAGGATATCGAGATCAAACGGAAGCGGTATCTTGTATAATGTCAGTTACTGAAAAGCGACTCGGAGGATATTATTAGAGCTTACCGTTTGTTCTGTGTAACACTAATTACGGCCAGCGGAGCATCGGCTGGACCAGACGTTGAGCGTCCTGGTTATGTTCATGTTCGAGTTAGCTGTATAGGAGTTAGAGCGACCTGGGATTTACTTACCTAGACCGTTAATTATCGTAGCATCTGGTACTCTGAAAACAAGAATTAGCCGAGGAAATAGATGTGGATACATAGCTACTTACGCAACACCACGAATAAGGGTCGCAGGAGTGTCTAAGAGAAGCTGAGAACCGAGCAGTGGTGGAGTAATAACAGAATCACAACTTACGGTATCTATAGGCGAATGATTTCAGGATATGTGGAAAAGAGTGAAGGAGGAAATATGAATACGTACAAGTCTGCAAGCGTAATGATCGTGGATTCTGGACAAATGAAGCCGGGTATTAGTAGCAGTTCACTTTGAAAGAAAACCACTGCCAGATACTAACCATCGTCGATGTCGTAAAGGCTAGCCAAAGGATCGTTAGGATCATATACAACTATAGGTCCACGCAACCCATCGCAATATTGAGTTGCCAGATGCGAGTGGTACCTAGAATAGATAGTTGCGAGTCAGTCGCGAGGTCAGTTATCCACTGAACGATTGCTGAACGACCGGTTACTCACCAGAAAGTCCCAGCCTGATCGGGAACATTAAAGTTGTACAAAAAGCTATTGTTTTGAGCGATAGGGCACTGGTTAATAAATGATCTGTACAGCGCTGTCATAAGTGCGAGCAAACGCAAGAAAAGATGTCACTACACTTACGGTCTATTAGGAAAAACAGTGCATGTCAATATTATGTAACGCCAAAGTGGAGTATAGTTAATATCCTTACCCGTCGGCCCAATTCGTTCCCTAGACAGACGGAGAGACAGGATCAGTTAGGGTCAACAAAAAAGTTGCCGACCTTTGAAAACTCACTTTTTGGAAAAATCCATGCCAATGCTAATTGTGCAAGAACGAGAATGAGAACATGAAAGGGAGTAGTACGAGGATAGGGATATACGAACGATGGAAGTACTCAGAAGCATAGTATCGTTCGTAAGCTCGTTGATTACATTAATCTGGAAGTTGTCGCCCTGCGGAACGAGTGTAAGTGATAGGTGATAGTGGTTAACACCACGCTTAGAAGCTCGCAAACCTTGTTGCCCGTGATGAGAGGACCAGGAAAAGTGCCTTCAGCTACAACATAAGAACGGTTGTATCCATCAGGCTGGAGGAAGGCATTGACGATGTGCAGATCGGTGACGGGACCAATTGCGGCGAGAGTGCCACTGAGTGGCGCAAGAAGGAGAAGAGCAGCTACGGAGAGCATTGTCCGGGCTGATCGAGAACAGCTGACCAGTGAGGATGGGATGGGCTTGAACTTGGGTTTGGGCAGGGGAGTCCCGCTTAAATAGCGCAAAACGAAAAGACAGGGATATCGACAATACGACAGTTTGATTGAATGTTGAATTCAGTTTAGCGATACCAATACAACTACTTAATGAGGTTGCCAAGACGGGGAATTAAGAGCGGATTTTTATTCAGATTTAAATCTTGGAAAGACGCATGAGTCGCAGGACCTCGATACGCACACGCAAAGCAGAGCCAAGAAAAACGAGTCATCTTGCTTACTTGCTGTGATGGCTGCTCCTGAAGCAGGAATTGGGACTTGCGCATGCGGCTCGACAGTCTAGAAGGTAGAGTAGGGAAGGAAGGAAGGGAGGAAGAGATACCACAAACACAAGAAAGTGAGACGAATCTAAGATACTTGGACGGGTAAAAGCACCGACGCATAGTCTTCAGCGCTTCAGCTCTTGTCATAGGTTTGACTCGCCAGTACGAGCAGTGCTCATACTCGTTTGAGGCTAACGGTGCCGAATAGTTATTTGTATTTTAAATGACAGATCCATCAAGTACGCATTTACGCGTGGAAGCTTTCTAGTCCAGTTATTGAAGGCTACTGAGTGCTATCGATTGCGAATGCAACAAGTTTGGCTTAGTTGGTATAGAAGAAGTCGTTTTTGAGGTCCAATCAATACACGAAGAACCTTACTGAACGTATGCTTAGATGTACACGTATTGCCTGATTCAATTTATTCCAACGATATCCGAAAATATCCGAAAATCCGAGCTCTACATATTATTTGACTCAATAATATTACTACCAAGTGAACTTTGGGGCATGCGCTACGTATGTATGCTGCTTGAGAGTTATTATTGCCCCACAGACTTTCCGAGTCCGTGCTGGAAGTGATTACGACTGAAGTGTTTAGTAAACTTAGCTACATGAGCCGCAGGCTCTCCGAGTCGGCGCTGAATCGTCATTACGAGGCGTACGGGTAAACTCGACTAGAGTACATGCGTATGCAGCGGCATTGAGAACTGGTCCGTCCCGCACGCTCAGGCTCTTCAAGCCTGCGCTGAATCATCGCTTTCCCACCAAATTAACGTCGACTTGGCCTTATTTGGCTTGCAACGGTAGAGTAATATGGATGCATAAAGATACATAACCATCCATCTCCCGAAAGCAGGTACGGTTATTATCGAACTGAAATGCTCAAGGAACAGCTCTCTTGAATAATTATTCGGACTGTCCCCCCAACCGACAGTCGGGGGAGGCTCTGGTTAGAGCGGGATTAGAGACAATGTAGTGTAACGACAGCGGAGCTTATCCTCTACTCACGGGCATCAAGGTGAAACAGAGTTAGCTGGTCTAATCCATCCATGAGACGTATATGGAAAGCCAACAATCTTAACTGATCTTAATCTCCTCGCACAGTGCGAGGTTTAAGTCTTGTAGGACCTAACTGGTAAAACCCAATTCAGCATACGAGAATGATGAATCAATACAAGCTGGATCGACACAATAGATCTACACCAATTCAAGTCAAGATTTGAGAAGAACGACAGAAAGTCCATCCGCACAGCCGTGAAAATAAATATCGCATATGTCGACTGTATCCCGTCTTGAGCGCATACGGTGCCCGACCAGGCTCAGGCCGGATTTCGTTAGCTTCCATTGATTCAACTATTGTAAGTGTCATATAAGTTTCGTAAAGCTCTCGGCACTTAGTATATGTCTATTTTGGGCCATCACTTACCTTCGATGGACCGTGGCCAGTGTACTATACCACTCCCTTTGTATCCTTTAATAGCAATAAAGCTTCTATTTGAGACTGGGGTAGAGTAGCGAGTGCACTGTGAAAGACGGCGAAGATTTCAATACATTTAGAGGCACAGTGGC
>JADNRY010000731.1:0-29162 GCA_015501585.1 Rhodocollybia butyracea
CTACATACGCATCTTCTCTCTGCAATATATGGATTTATCATCTGAATTGAAGCCGTGAACGGAGATCATTGTGGATTTGTCTCACGACTTTTGGTTTTTACCAACTGACGTTTTCTTCTCTCAACCATGCGTGAAGTTATCTTGTTCATGTCGGCCAAGCTGGTGTTCAAATTGGTAACGCCTGCTGTGAGTAGCCAAAGCTTCCTTTGCTATCACACTTAACAAATCGTCTTCAGGGGAGCTTTAACACTCTGGAGCACGGGCTGAGCGTAGGTGCTCTTTCATTGCATCAACTTCCTTCTCTCAGTTTATTGCAGCTGACGGTCGTGTTCTCGAGGGATCACCTTCCGCCACTGATTCTGGATTCTCGACGTTCTTCAGTGAGGTCAGTAATATCTACGTGTATACCTTTATAAAATCTCATTTACAATACTTAGACCGGCTCAGGAAAACACGTTCCGCGATCTTTGTATGTTGACTTTGGAGCCGGGTGCCATCGACGATGTCAAGACTGGTCCTTATCGCTCCTTGTTCCATCCGGAGACTATGATTTCTGGAAAGGAAGATGCTGCCAACAACTGTTAGTCGTCCTCTTGCTTGGTTTTTTTTAAAAAGCTGACGCTATTTTCCAGATGCCTGGACACTATAAACGTCGGTAAAGAACTCATCGACCCGGTAATGGACAAGCTTCGTAAGCTTGCAGACAACTGTTCTGGTCTCCAGGGATTCTTTGTTTTTCCATTCGTTTGGTGGAGGAACTGGTTCTGGTTTCGGTGCTCTTCTTCTGAGAGACTTTCTGGTGATTATGGAAAAAAGTCTAAGCTCGAATTCTGTGTGTATCCCGTCCTCAACTTTCAAGTTCTGTTGTCGAGCCTACACTGGTCCTGACGACCCACACCTTGGAGCATTCGGATTGTTCATTCATGGTGCGTCTAGAGCTTGATGCACCCCTTGTTGTTGATCCACGAATGCAGGTTGACAACGAGGCCATTATGACATTGCAAGAAGAAACTCGGCGTCGTTCTTCCTAGTTTCTCCAACCTGAACCGACTCATCGCCCAGGTTGTTCTTCTAACCTGTTCACTCCGATTGACGGATCTCTCAACGTCGACTTGAACGAATTCCAGACCAACTTGTTCCGTACGTGACTTCGATCTCACCATCGCTTCTAGCTGATATCTCTGCCTAGTTTCCCCCGTATCCATTTCCCCCTCGCTACCTACGCTCCTCTCTTGTCTGTGGACAAGGCAGGACACGAAACAGAACTCTGTCGCTGAAATGACCTTCTCCTGCTTTGAGAATGGAAACCAGATGGTGAAATGTGACCCCAAAGAGGGAAAATATAGTATGTCTATTTAGTAATGTGGAAACCATCGCGATATACTGACTATGTGTTAGTGGCGTGTTGCTTACTTTACCGTGGTGATGTCGTCCCCAAAGATGTCACCGCTGCTGTTGCTACTATCAAGACGAAGAGGACAATTCAGTTCGTTGACTGGTGTCCTACTGGTTTCAAGGTTTGTTTCTCTTTTAGGACTACTAGGATGACTGTTCACATTTTCTATGTCTAGCTTGGTATCTGCAATGAACCTCCTGCCTGCGTTCCCGGTGGTGACCTGGCCAAAGGCTCTCGCAGTCTTTGCATGCTTTCAAAGTGAGTCTTTTGCTCTTCCGCATCTTTGGCCTTGTCCACAATCGTCGTTACAGCACAACTTCCATTGCCGCTGCCTGGGGTCGCCTAGTAAGTCTTTCACATGTGTGATATCTTCCCTTTCACTGACCAATTCATTCCATTTCGACCAGACTACAAATTTGATCTCATGTACTCCAAACGTGCCTTGTTCCACTGTACGTCGGTGAGGGTATGGAGGAAGGTGAATTCTCTGAGGCCGTGAAGACCTCGCGGCTCTTGAGAAAGATTATGAAGAGGTTGGAACTGACTCTGCCGACGTTGAGGAGGAGGAAGGCGAATACTAGTTGCGTTATAAAAGTCCCGCTCTAAAATTCTTCGAACGAAGATTAGAACCTGTCACCGTAACATAAGTATACCCTTTCCTCTTTCCCTTAATGTTCGCAAACTACGATACCTATTGGATTTCTGTGCACCCGTTGTTTCCATTTTTGTCTACAGAATTTTACTCTTTCTTACGAGGCTTGTAGCTGCCTATGAGCATGGACCAACACTCCTGTGGTATTCCGGTTGCCGATTTGGCACCCAAAATCCCACTAATAATAAGCGGATCTGGCTTCTTCATCTTTACAGTACTCTTACTGGTCTCCTTATCTTCTCACTGGTGCACTTCTACCCAGTCGATCAATCGACCGGTAATCAAGGTTCTTACCTCGACGGCACTCTTGCTGCCCGTTTCGATGATTATTCATCATGTTCACTGTGTCTAAAAAATTTGGCTCTCACCATGTATTGTGGGGGTACTCCAATGCGAATAACTTATGTCGTCCCTGGTTACATAGTAAGTTGTTAACCATTATTATTATACTAATCTCCTCCGCACTGTTGCTGCATTTGCCTAAGTCATTCCAGCCAGACGCAAGCTAGAAAATCAATAAAAGTTTCTCGTGCGGGCTAATCACTGGACGACTGAGAATTGGCCCGCGGAGAAGGTCCCCCATAGCATCATGGGTATAGTAAGCAAAAATCTAAACTGATAACCAGGGTAAAATACGATATATGTTACGGTCAAAACTGTCATAGGCTTTGGAGATTCCTTCTATGAAGGAAGTCGTTATCTATCAGAAAGAATGATGAACGCACTACTATAGCCTTATGGTTCTCTATGTTTTCCCAGCTGCACCCTTATCATTTCTGATGACAAGGACTGGAAGCTAAATAAGGGAGGTGGATTTTACCTTCACCTAAGGACACAAAATGTCTTAGAATTTGCGCCTGACTTACTGGCAAGCCTGGTGATGCGTCGATTGTGGTAGAGCATCAAAATGCTAGCATGTAAGTTCGATCCGTTATTTTACATCCCCAACCCTGTTCCCCATTTGCTCCCCATCTAAATCCACTTTGCTTAGTCCCCGATTATACTTAGTGGCATTTATTTTGATTTTTTCAGATCTTTTATATTGGACAGTCGGAGGAGATTGTTAGGAAAGCCTACGCGTTTTATCGGTGCTTGCGCTGAGATTCAATGCACCATCGACAGGTACGTATACGTTATATGTGATCTGTTGCTTGGGCTTGATAAACACCCTTTCCAGCCAATCCACGGGTGTCATGAAAACATCCACAATGAGCAAAAGTGACAGTAAACGAAAGTTCGCTGTACGGACGCCACTGATTGTTAACCTGATGGAAAGTTTTTAAGTATAAGTATTTGAAAGAGTAGTATGAGGTAGTATGGGGCGTTCCTGGGAACCCGGTAGAGCAATAAACGCGATGTAGCGATCATGGGCTTCCTGGGGCTCCCTCTAGTTAAACCTTACATTAAACTTAACATCGGCAAGCATAAGTGCACAGTGTTGGCTCAGATAGCTCAGGGTTTGGTCCGGCTTCGAGTCTCTATCATGCTTGCCCCAGAGTCGGGATGAAAGCACACTGGAATTTGGTACGTTTATCAGTTTGTTGGTGTCTTGGTCTTTGAAATTGCTTTCCAGTCCAACCACGATAGAAAATAGTCGGTTTCTATTAGTAGGAATCCTGATATAGATACAGGACCAGTTAAACATGACTCCTCAGTTTATCGCATTTTCTTTGAGCCCCGAGTGCATATAGAATCAAAGTTTGCCACCCATGCCTGAGAAATCTAAACAACAAACAGACATTGCTCCAACCTACCTAACATGTTATGAGCCAGGCTGACCTTCTCTGACCTTTCGATTCAAATTTCAATATGGGCACGTACATATTTTATTTGTTTACCGGACCTAAATGACCGATTGTATTCTTACTAGTATTGTACAGTAGTGTACAGTCCTATTGCTTGGTATATTTGATATTCGTGGCCGACTTGAACGTGAACATAGTCGAACATTGAATATTGACGTCTAGGCGCTAATGTGGCAATGATGATCAAACCAATATCTTTCCCATTCTTGCTTTATTTGTCAATATCCAATGCTCATTGAATACGCATCGGCGGGGGTACCTACTCCACATCACACGTCCGATTGAAAGGTTCTCATGACCATACGAGCCTTCTTTCTCGAAATATGACTATACGTAACTTTCTACCAACTTCTCCATGTATAAAAGGTGACCGTATTATGTGGATATTCCCTTCGCTGGTCCGCCATGGCTTTTGCCCCATCTTCATTTCTTGTCACTGGAGTTACGGCTTTAGCCGTAACTCTCTTATATCTCTCACGTCGTCGTAGTCAGCCTAAGTTTGCGTTATCCTGTCCACCAGGTCCCAATGTCTCGAATCTGCCGACTGATGATCCATGGGTAACATATCAAGAGTGGGGAAGAGAATATGGTGGGCTACAGAATCTACCCCATAGCCCATTATACGAAGGTTTATTCGGAATGATATTTCGCAGGAGATCTCATCTATATTCGGGAAAAGAACATGCTTATCACGAACAAGACTCAAGTTGCTGTAGACCTGCTGGAAAAGCGTGCTCGCATTTACTCGGATCGAGAGTCATCTCCAACTTCACAACTGTGAGTACCAGTTTGAATATTCAATTTCGACCGAACTTTCGCTCATTACATGGATCGTTATGAGGTGTGGAAGCAGACCATATCATTGGGCTGCAGGTAAGCAACCTGACTCGTCTGCCAAACTCACCTTAATAGTATTCACTATTCACCAGCGATATTCCAACAAGTGGCGAAGCACAGGAGGTTTTTTCACCAAACATTTCGTCAATCTGCCTGCAGTCGCTTCTATCCTGCTCAATATAAGAAAATCAACGATTTTTTGCGTAGCCTGACAACTACGCCAGAAAATTTCATGCAACATACGGTGGCGTACGCCTCACTTACCAGCCTATCAAACGACATTACGGTTAACATATTCTGACTAGACTCTCTTTGGCCTTCATGTATGCTGCATTATACGGACTTGATATTGGCGTTGAAGATCCTCTTTCGCGGAAAGCTGTGAGGACCATGGATTTGTTTGGTCAGATATTGTTCACTGGTTTCCCATCCTCGAACGATTCCCATGGTTGCGCTATATGCTTCTTGGTTCCCTGGCTGTGGGTTCAAACAGAGAGCAAACGAATTCATCCAGGATTTGAACGACTTGGACACTATCCCGTTTGAGAAGGCAATGAATAACGTGGTGAGTAATGTTTTCTTCTCACTGGTATACTTTCCAACAACAATCTAGAAAACTGGTGCTGGTAGTTCCATTATCGCTGAAATGGCTCTTGAAAAACCAGCCGATATTGAGATGATCAAGGCGATGGGTGGTACTAGCTTCATGGGTAAGAGCTCATTTTCATACAACTCGTTTTGAAAATAATATCTCCTCAGCTGCGGCAGATACTGTACGAAGTATCCTTGAGATGAAATCACTCTGTGAAACTCATTATCTGTTGAACAGACAATGTCTGCCATGAGCTCTGCTATCCTCACGTTGACCTACACCCTGACGTTCAGGTCAAGGCACAAGCTGAAATTGACCACGTCGTTGGGAGAGATCGCTACCGACCTTTGAGGACCGGAGTCTCTTCCTTATGTCGAAGCTATTTACCGCGAAGTAATGAGATTGCACCGCCTCTTCCACTTGGTATGAGTTTCCCATTAAACGACTATGATCTTTCTTATAAAAGACTTCGTATAGGAGAGAACCACGTTTCAACTGAAGATGATTTTTACCAGGGCTACCATATTCCTCAAGGTCTGCTCCAAATTTTTTGAGACTCTGTTTGTGTCAATCTCACTGCGCTCATCTTAGATCGTGGTTCTTCCAATATCTGGTAGGTCATAAATCTCGTTTCTCCCACCTTGTTAGTTGACAACTTTCCTAGGGCTATGAATCGTGACCCCGACCTTTACCCAGAGCCTGATAAATTCATGCCGAACGTTTCCTCGAGGGTCATGGGCCATTTACCAACATTAACGACATTTATGCTTATGGCTTTGGGCGAAGGTTTGTTAAGCCGTTGTTCAATGGTATTCCACTGAAATTGTATTTCTGCACCTTACAGAGTCTGTGTAGGCCGTTACGTTGCGGACACCACGGTTTGGCTTACTATCGTATCTATTCTGGCCACGCTCGATCTACGCAAGGCTAAAGATGACAGGGGCATGAGATTGACATCCCGAAGAGTATACTCAGCACTTTTTCCGGTACGTGCATTTTTGAGTTCATTTTCTGTTGGTCTGACGCTGGTGTTCAGTCACCCCAAGCCGTATCAATCTCCATTAAGCCTCGCGACTCGAAGGCGCTGGGTTGATTCTGGCAGCGAAATAACTTCTTATCGTATTCCCCCAGTATAAGAAGTGTATACACGATTGTCACTGGTCATTCGGGGGCGACGTAGAGTTATTTGTATGCACTTATAGATTTATGTGGTGGCAGCGGTGTCTCTCTTCAGCTCTTCATTCAAGTTCTCTGATTTAGCTAAATCGCTGAGCATATACCCGCATACGTCCGCATATACCCATGTTAGTGCACTCGGGAACGGCATGGTTCATTTTTTGATTTTTCGGCGTTTGACCTCCTGGATCTCAATTGCTGTCACGTATTGATTGTATTAAATATTATCTTATCTACCTCTCCATCGCGCAAGTTGTTTGCATAAGTATCAGCAGGCAAAGCCTTTGGGCTGAGGCTGGGTATGTAGAGCACTCTTGGATGTGGAAATTGTTCACCCGCTGGCATGTGGGCACTTTCGGCGACATTCGGCGATTATCTACAGACTACTGCCATAAAAAATACTTGGTCAAGCTAGGTTGCCGGGTCCTGCCCCTTCAAGGTTTGTAGGATTGGAGGATAAGTATGTTTTGTCTGGAGGGGGACATTTCTTATCCCTTTAATCATAATTATATCTTAGTACTATGTGTGAGCCCATCTTCTTGAGGAAGGGAGGGTCTGTTATTTATATTCAAGTTTGTACTACTATCTACCAGACATACTGTTGGCCTACTGATGCCCTCAGCCTTTGCTTGCACCTTGTGTTTTTCTAGGATTTGGTACTTAGTAAGTTGATATAAAGATTGAAAATTCACAGTAAGTATCTGGAACAAATCTGGAAGGAACTTCCCCAAAGAATCAGCCTGATGGGGGTCCAGAAGTTGGCCCTTATGCTGTTAAGGTAAATCAATCTGTGTAACTACGTTAGTGAAGGAATGTATCTGTAAGTAGGATCGATCTCACCTCAGTTGGTAGTAAAACAACTGAGGGAGTCGGAGGCGCTGGCACGGAAGTAAATATATAACGCCCTTAGGCGAGAGTCTTATGTTCACACGAAAGAGCACGACAAAGGCTATGCGATTGTGTACTCGTAGTGTAGAAGAACTACAGTAATTTATGTAATTCGACTAGTTATAGTAATCGAAATGAATGAATAGAAATGATATCTAATCGTAAGATAAGATAAGATAAGAGTCGCGATGCGACAAAAGTTAAGCGCGCATAGGGCCGCGGAAGGGAATCAGGCAAGATGGGGAGAGCGTTACACCCTCCCCACTAGATATACCTAGGGTACTAATCGAACGATATGATGGGATAAATCCCATAAGACGTATTACTGGGGGATTATCCATCAGATTCATCCATCTGGGGAGACGTATCTCCAGATGATAAGCGGTACTGCAGGAGCAGGTCCAGATGAAGAATGAGCTGGGCAGTGGCTCCAGCAGCGTGTTGTTTGTCATCGACGAAGTCGATGCAATAGATGAAGCCTGTGGCACAGGCACAGGTGTAAGAGCCCTGACTCTTAATGCCTCAGACCATGAGCAAGATCTCGTTCTATTAGAGAAATAGACAAAACGAGTATGTGGTACGAGGATAAGAGTGAACTAATTATGTAATATTGGCACTAATGGCAATGAACGTGCCGTAGGCATTACACATGCCCCCTAGATTGACCCCACAGGTCCATCTTACCCAAAAAAAAAAACAAAAGAGAAAGATGGAAAAGGGAAAACATAACAAAGAGAAACATACAGTCATCTAATAGGTAACATACAATGTAGTATGCTGGCAATTTCCATAAGTGCAGAAGAAGAGAAAGTGTCCTGTGAAATTGCCGGATTCTCTGGATGCTGACACTAAGTCCAGATTGAGATGGTGGTGGCACATTGGAGACAGTAGATCTCCAGCGCCATGAATGGGAGCATTGATTGGGAGCACAAATATGGTGATGGGAGTTTCAGTGGGTGAGGGTGATGGATGAGGTGTACCAGATTGGGATGGGCAACGACTTGAATGAAGCAAGAGCGAACCAAACGCACCATACACATTGTGTTTTGACATGTTTACGAAGGCCTGTTTGTGGAACAGCAAGTTCACAGGTGTACACTCGGTTGGAGTGTTTGAGAGAATGAACAGTAGCTGGCGGTGTTGCCAGCTGTGTGTTCAAGCCCCATGACATGTTCATCCATGAATACTTTCGAGTTTCCGGCCTGCTTTCCGCAGTTCAGCACCTCCCATGCAAACTCTGAGGTTAGTTGGAGTCGAAATGAAGGGAAGTGGGTTTGGAGGTGAAAACCAATGTCAGAGCATGTGGAGATGATTTCAATGCATTCAATGCATTCAAAGCGAGCATGGGAGTCGGTGATGAGGCAGTAGGAGCGGTCAAAGGTGATGGAGAACTTGGAGCAGGAGGTGGTGTTTGAGATTTGGACAGTTCCATCCCAAACTCTTCTCCCAGTCTCTTAATAGACTCTATCATCTGAAAAAACAGACCTCTGCCTGGAAACCTTCTTCCTTCACTGCCCAGCAACATCTTAATGTTGAATCCTGCACCACTGCCTCTGCCAAATCCCTACCAGCCACTGAAAGACCATGGTTGTTCCCAGAGCTGCTTAAAGTTAACTAGCAGCTGTTGAATTCCCTGGGAGGAGAAGTCCAGGATCCCAGAGATGTGTAGAGAGGATCATGAGGGAACATGGAAAGGATTTGAGAAAGAAAAGAGTAAGCCAGAGCCATGACAGAGTCATGGCTTGAGTTGTGCTGTTGTGTGTCATATTGCTGTAATAGTCCTTATTCAGGACAAGGTTGCTCAAAAAAAGTGTAAGAGCCCTGACTCTTAATGCCTCAGACCATGAGCAAGATCTCATTCTATTAGAGAAATAGACTGAAACGAGTATGTGGTACAAGGATAAAAGTGAAACTAATTATGTAATATCGGCGCTAATGCAATGAACGTGCCGTAGGTGTACAACAGGCGGCGGGTTGAACACTTGCGGTGCCATAGCACCACCGTTGGAGTAAGCTGGACATCTGTGATGGCCGGTAATTGGCTTAGTTTGTACTGGTATGTGAAAGGCGCTAGAAAACAAACCTAACAAATACAAGACCGTGCCTAACCAGACTATCAATTTATTTAAAGGGAGCGAGGCTGGTTGTCAAAGATTCCCCAAAGCAGGTTAAGATATCAAATGTAAGATGATACACCAGCCAGTGTAGTGAAACAACTGGACTAGCATAGTGCGACAAGGTCTAGTAAGTTCTATGAACCGAACTAGCATAGACTATTGTCTAAGTTGTGCGCGTATGTCCGACCAAAAACCCAAAATAACCAAATAACCATGTGTGTGTGTGTGTCCAATGATAACCAAAACCAAAACCAATACAAACGCAACTAGGACACTCCTGGGCAAAACTCTGGCTCCAGCTAGCATAATGCCGTAACATCCCTGACCAAAACTCTGGTCAAGCTACAAAACTGTGAGTGAACTTAATCACTAGAACTCGTACCACAATCTTAGTGGCTCACTAATACTCATTAAGAGCTAGCTAAGAACCCTCACTCTGGAAGCCGAATAATTCCTTACTAGAAGCCGTCCCCTCTAAGGAAGCAACTAGATTCACGCAAAAGATCTAACTCAATCTCAAGCGGGCGCAAAAGCTGTTACAAAGCTTCTATTACACCAATCCAAACTTTATAAGATAGAATATAATATTAACTATGAAGAAAAAGCTAGACTCCGTACGCGCCCTAAACAAATGCCCAGTTACAGTGTTTGATTGACTTGGTACTTTTAAACCAGGGGAATTAAGAGACTAGCAGACTCCGCCGGTGAAGAGACCTTCAACTTTGTCACAACAGGTGGTTATGAGAGGTGGCAAGATAACTTGATTTATGAGATAAATACATCATGCTTATATACTGGGTCTTTACTAGTTTAATACGAAAAGAGATGAAACAGAGTCAGAGAGAAAACAGAGTGAGATGGAAATTTGATAAAGAGAGGAATTTAGCTAAGAAAGGAAACTCTAGCCCGGACATATTGTACATTTATCTAGAAAACCATCCCAATTTAGGTACAGTCCCAATTTGGGTATCAAAGTAAAGAAATTAAAATGTGTTAACATATTCTGGTCCTTGCGGAATCTTGTACGCAAATAACCGTTCCTTCCATCAGATGTTTCATGGCTCCACACAGGTACGTGTCCGCATGTTTATCCTCAAGGTCATCTGGTAGGTTTGAGCAAGTCCAGCTCAATCCCTTTAAGATAATAACATCTCCCAGTGATAGTTCACTTTGCTAGCTTTGAGTAGATACCAAGAACCCCAGAGATATGTGTGCTAGCACAATGCTCAGAGCTCATGGATTGTCAGAGCTGTGGCTTGGTGATAGCCTATCCACCGTAAGGTCATTGGGTTTATTGCAGTAGGACTTTCCTACACTGTGTGCAAATCACCATAAATTCTGGTGCAAATAGTAAAATTATGTTAAACTTGTATGAAACTTCATGCAATTTTAACATAATCTTACTATCTGCACACAAGTTTAATATAATTTTACCACTTCCACAAAAATTTATGGTGATTTGCAGGCAGTGCTAGTCAATAGTCAGCCAATAATCAAATATAAAATTTGCCTAGCTTAATCATCTAGCAGCTGTGCCACATTGCAACCCGACTAGTCATCATAACATGTTAAGATCTTCCTTCCGGTCTGTAAGGCGATCATAGATCTTATCATCTGGCGTCCGTCTTTCTGCTAGTGCAGTATGAGGATTGCATTCCCCTTCTGATGCCTTCCCTGGGTAACGCCACCGCCAGTACTCATCCCACTTCAAGACATCCAAGTATGTGGATTCATGTATGCATTGGGGTGGGTAGAACTAGACTGACAATCTAGTGTTGATGTCTCTGGGCACCTTGAGTATCCTCACTAGTTTAGTATCAGACTACGCTTGTGGGCGTATTGTCATGACTAACTGAGTATTATCACCGAGATACTAAGCATTAGCTACAGTTATCAGGTGCAGGCTCCGTATAACCCTCTTATTGTATGTATAGCGCATATACATTGTCAAAATATATGGCTACAAGCCTAAGCGCAAAATCTGCGTATTACCGGCAGACAATTATCTATTGTACCCGTAAGAGTACAATAGTGATTGTTATTTGGGTATTTACATGTAGGTATGTGAAAGGTGCTATGAAACAACCTAACAAAAACACTACCGCACCTAACCAGACTATTGATATGTAAGGGAGTAAGGGTGAGTTGTCAGAGATTCCCCGAGGGAAAGTCTTGTAATATCGGATGTATGCGTGCAACTGCTCCAGGTTCAAGACTGTAGCACTAACATGGGTAACTAAGCTTAGACAACTCTTAGAACTAAGTCGAGAGAAGCCTACATCAGGAAAAGTGTTTTTTTCCTAGGGGACCAAGGGTGGCCTAAGGAAAACTAGGTGACCTATGAACCCCATTGCATCCTAGGATTTGGTACTTGTCTTAAGGAACTCACAGTTTCCCAGGATTCCCTAGGAAGTCTATGAAGACCAGGGAAAAACTGTGTTTTCCTTAGTTTTCCCTGGTTTTCCCCAAGTTGTCCTGGAATTGTCCTGGGGTATCCTAGGAAATCCTAGGAAATCCTGGGATATCCTGGGAAGCTGTGAGTCCCTTAAGACAAGTGCCCAAATCCTAGGATGACATAGGATTCACAGGTCACCTAGCTGTCCTTAGGCCACCCTTGGTCCCCTAGGAAAAAAACACTTTCCTGATGTAGTTGGGTGTACAAGTGTACAAGGGGAACCAGATGTGTATGTCCAAATCAATTAACCAAAACCAAAAACCAATACAATGAAACTAAGATTCTCCTAGGCAAACTCTGGCTCTAGCTAGAATAGTAATTTTGAGGTTTGTCAACAACCCTAGGCAAACTCTGGCACTAGCTGCTGTAACGCCGTAAAGTCCTTCAACCAAACTCTGGGCCAAGCTTACGATATTGTGAGTGAACTTAATTACTAGGAACTCGTACCACAATCTTAGTGGCTCGTCTAACTTTGTGAAGAAGTCAACTAAGGAACCCTCACTCTGGAGCCGAATAATCCCTTACTAGAAGCTGTCCCCTCTAAGGAAAGCAACTTAGATTTGAGTTGATTCTGGAGTTTTAAGAGAACTCTACAACACTTAAATTCGATCAAGATATAAATGGGCTTTGCGAAGTGCGTGAAGTTAGATTTCTTTCTAAAGATCACCAAGTCAGGAGGCGTCATGCTACTGATCCCGTGGACATTCTACGGAGCACTGGTCTTAGCAGTCAAGTCGAGGTAGAGATGTCCACAAGTCCAAGTCTTCACAAGTACTTGCAGGTAAGATCCGTGGGAAAACCCGCAAGTATGTGACTCAAGGATCCCAGGATCTGTTTCCCACGGGTCAGGCGCGGGTCACAAGTCAGACATTTGCAATTTTTGGTTGACTTGCAAGTACTTGTGTGACTTGTGCAAGCAATATTGAACTCATATATTTGTTGTTGGTGATCAAAACTTACAGTAATTAATAGTATCATATTTATTATAGTACTTATCAAGTACTGCCACACATGTTTGAGGTTGTAGACAGCTCACAGCAACTGAGCGCTTATTTTAGCGCCCAATCGCCGTAGGCTGTCTACAATCCAAAGCCTAACTGTCAGTACATTTTACTTCATACCATAGTATGAAATTAAAAGTACAGGTTTTTTAATAGCATTATAACACTGTACAATCACTGTATGCAAGTAAATACTTGTGAATATAGCTGTAACTAACTTGATTAGTGTGCGGATCCACAAGTTACTTGTGAGTCAGTGACCCATTTCCCACGAGTCCAGCCGCGGGTCACAAGTCAGGCCTTTTAGGCCACAAGTACTTGCGCTCCGGATCCAAGTAATACTTGATCCGGACTCGTGACATCTCCTAAGTTGAGGGCAAGAAACTTGTCTTATTGAATAAATATGTCTGGCTTATATACTGAAGTAGAGAGAGAGTTTAATACAAAAATAGATGAAACAGATACGGAAAGAGACAGAAAGAGAGTGGAACAGAGGAATCTGGCTGGAAAGGAAACTCCAGCCTATATATGGTACACATGATAAAGAAATAGTCCATTCTTGAGTATATATCAGAGGTAAAATATGATTTGTGAGGATTAACATAGTTTTAAAGTGTTTTGATCCAAGCGAGGTTTCTCCAACTCCTCCACAATTCTCCGGGGTCAGAGTACCTTTACACTTCATGATCACTTGCCGCCCAGTTTCCCTTGGTGAGTTCCATTCTATTCCTCGGATAGTTTTGTCCATCCTGAGTGTAATTAACATTCTCTCGAGAAGGCCTGTTGTCTAGCTTTCCAATGACACCACTTATGATAGTCTCGAGCAACTGTGCTGAGTATGTAAGTGATTCCCGATAGTTGGCTTTAATGGATAAGCCTCCTGTGATGATTTCTAAGATCAAACATTTCGATTTGCCAAGGCTATCCGGCGCATAGCTTTCCATAGGACTGCTAAGCATGTTTCTACTGTCTTCACGGTTACAACTGGTGCCGCGAATAGACCTCTACGGTTTCCTCGGGATTGTTCTGGTCCATTGTTAGGGACTGTAAAGTCCACATCTTAACATAGCTCATTGGGGGTCTTAGTGTGAGGGATGCCTTCCCTCAAGTAACGCTTTGGCTTAGTACTTATCCTGCTTCGAGATGTCCTGTAGTTTAGAGAGTATACACTCTTGGGTATAACTAGATTGACGATCTAGCGTTACATCTCCGGGCAGCCCAGGTATCCTCGCTAGCTTGGCTCTAGGCTACACTTGTGGGCATACCTTCACGGCTTGCTGAGTATTATTGTTAAGCCCTTTGCCCTGGCAACAGCTATCATGCTTGGGCTCCGTATAACTCTCTTATTGCATTGTATAACATGTACAAAATGTCAAAATGTACAGTTACACACCTTAGGCCAATTTTAGGCCTAATATTTCCCCAAACTAATATCTGACCATCCCTGGTCAGCCCACCAAGCCTAGGATCGACTCTGCTAGCAATCCCTTTTATGTTTTGGTATTTAGCATTCTAATTCCTTTCCCGTGGGCTAGTCTGGATGTACTACCCCTAAGTTTAACTGGGATCATTCTTGTTGTCTGTATGCCACTTGGCTATAGTAGGTAACATATCATCTAGTTTGTTTCCCATTCCGACCATGTTCCCAAGGGTAAGGGTTATCAGCCCTCCATTCCGCGGAGTCTTTGGAATGTGAAGTGTTTGACTGAACGAAGGTAGATTTCCGTGACTTTTGCATGAGGATTTTTGATGATGTTGGATGCTTTCTTGTCATCGAGGGCTTCCTGGAGTTCTTCCTGGATGTCCTCAGGATGACAAGCTAGCTCACCGAGGTAACCACTGCGTGGGTCAATGTCGTCCTTGAAGGACTCAAATCTAAAGGTTCTTTGGCCCCTTCACCCATGATAAGTTCAACGGGAGCTCCATCATCGTAATCTTCATAGTCATCTGGGTCGATTGGTGGTCGAGGGGACTGATATCCGCCTGGAGGTCTCCGTGACAAACCATCTGGTCCGTGCAAAATACCCTTCACATGTAAAATCTTGAAGTGGAACTTACGGATCTCCTCAATCCATCTATTGATTGTAGCGTTCGGACCACAGCTGGGATGATCTAACATACCCTTGATGTAGCTTGCATCAGTCTCCACGGTCATTCGTCGAGAGCCATAGACTAAGTAATAGCTTGATTGTAATGATAGTTTGAGACCATAGAGTTCTCTCTTAGACTGAGAGAACCGGGCTTCCCGCTCGTTTAACGTAGTTGATCCAAAGTAATTAAAATACTTCTTTTTAGGATCGTCAGGATCTATTTGATAAATAAACCATCCCACTGCTTTGTAAGAAGTGTCAACTGCGAGACAAACGTCCCACTCATAGTTAATGTTTCGGAGTGCCGGGGCATTCCTTACACCATCCTTGAGAGCGTCCATTGCTTCCCGTTGTTCATCTCCCCATTCCCAATCCATGTCACTAGTTAACTTTTCAAGGGCATTGCCTTCTTTGCGTAGTTCTCGATAAACATTCGCAACTGTCCAGCAGTCCCAAGAAAAGCTCGTACGTCGTGCTTATTCTTGCATTCGGGCCAAGTCAAGATTGATTCAGCAATCCCAGCCTCAGGCATCCTGCCTTCGTAAGTACAACGGTGTCCTAGGACGATAATTTCAGGATTACAAATGAAAGACTTTTTCCCCGAGAAAGTACCCCCGGCATATTTCATCCGTTGACACACCCGGTTAACATTCTGCATGTGTTCCCAAACAAATCGTCGTATCCCGGCGTTCTCTGATATGGTCTCGTAACCTCCGTCTGGAAGTTCGTACCTAGTATTCGGACCTTTTACGGGAACATCGTCGATATAGGGGACTGTAACATGTGGAATTTCTCTTGTAGGATATAGGTTACATCGTCGTGGAAGATTGGTACGGAATTTGTCCATCCCATTGGTAATTTCACGAGCCTTGTGGTCCAAAAGGTGTTTGAAAGGTCGTTAGATCCCTCGAGGAAACTGCTAATGGCCTCTCATCGTATCCGACATAGAGATCAAAAGTAGCTCCACAAGCTCGACTACAGAAGTCCCTAGAGACTTCAGCCGGGGCCGGCGGTACACCAGAATGTTGTATAGTAACTTCATTCAAGGTTCCAGACTATGGACCAAACGTAAACTTTTTCCATCCTTTTTATACTACGAAAACCACTTTGAGCGATAGGAGGCACTACTAGGTTGTAAACTCCTGCATCAATCTTTTGTTTTATTATCTTACACACGTCCTCGAAGATCCCGGGTGGTATTGGAATGTTACGAATGACCCACGGAACATGCGGGAGTACTGGAATTTTAACCGCGGGGAAGAATTCTTCCTTGAAGGTACCAGCTTCCTCTGCATTCCAGGCAAACGCTTGTTCCTGAAGCATCATGAAGTGATGAATCAACTTCCTTTCTTCCGGCCATAGGAAATCCTCTGAGTGATTTTCGTCGATAATCTCTTTTCTTTCCTGTGTGTAGCGTCCGGTTGGAGTGAACTCAGGCGGATTGGGTGATAATTCAGGCATTCCCTCGAGAGGATTGCCGGTGATACACCGTCGAACTCTGTATTCCTCGGGTAGATCCGCTTTCACAGGATGTACTTTGACACCAACTGGTTTGTATTTCTTTGCGCCAAAAGCATCGACCAAATCATAAACCTTCCCATTCTTGGGATCTTTAATCGCAGTTCTTTTCCGAGGAATTGAATTCTTGCGCGTTCATAACTCTCGGGCTTTGTTACGGCGTATAGGTATAATCTTTTACTCGTGGAAGGTCAGACAGAGGCCTAGGAGGCAATTTGGGTATCTGCACGAGGTTTTCCACCTTTTACAAATTTCGGGGAACCAGGAAACTTAGGAGTCTCCCTTTTGTACTTTTAGCATCACCCTTCCTGAAGACAGCATGCCGCTCATTAGTTCCCGGTTTCGTAGTGAATCCGGCGAAGGCTTTCGCGTGGTCATCAAAGTCGGGCAATTCCTCTCTATTTACTAGTACAGGACCTTCCTCGGGTTCTTCGTAGTCCAAGCCTTCTTTGTGAGCGTTGAATACTCGTCTATTTCCATCCACTAGTTGTTTATTTACAGGCTTCAATAAGCTCATCGTCCTCGGGAGCTTTCTGCAATGAAATTTCTCGAAGCCATGACATAGGCCTCGCTTAACTCCTGCTCGGAAAACTGACCCGTTTCTGCGAACTTATATCCATCACATACAATATCACTATTATCGTCAAAATGGAAACTCATAGCAAATTCTACCTCTCCTTGATCGCTACTCAGATCCTCGAGGTTTAAAAATTTCCCTGTTCCTCCTTGACGGGATTGTTACTACTTCCTGCATGCTCCGGAACTAGTTTGGGTTTGAACTCGGGATTGTCAGTCCTAAGTCTTCGTCTCGTAGAGCGAATATGTGTACCCATAGTACATTTATTCCCGGTGTTGGGGTCCGTAATCGTCACCTCTTGGCTACCATCCGCATGATTCTTTATCACGGATTCCGTGAGAACGTCAAATGGCCTACCAATCAGCACTTCAAGGTGCCCCTGTTGCACATGCAGTTGCAGATAGATTGTAATTTCACCAATCTGGAAAGGAACATTTCTAGCAAACCTGCGGTTTCCTCGAGACCTCCGTGTACATCCTGCAGACGAATCGTTACAGTAGGATCCCAGACCAAATTCAACTCTACAGCAGTCTGACAATCTATTCTACGATCTGACAGCCACTGTCAGGATTGCCTCGGTTGTTCCATCCTGATGATTGATCTTTGTGTTAATACATGGAGACTACTAGATCTTCCCGCACAATTACCAAATTACGGCGCTATTTGGATATTTACATGTAGGTATGCGAAAGGTGCTATAAAACAACCTAACAAAAACACTACCGCACCTAACCAGACTATCGATATGTAAGGGAGTGAGGGCGGGTTGTCAGAGATTCCCGAGGGAAAGTTTGATAATATTGGAGGTATGCATGCAGTTGCTCCAGGTTCAAGACCGTTGCGTTAACATGGGTAACTAAGCTTGGACAACTCTTAGAACTGAGTCGAGGGAAGCCAAGTCTGGGTGTACATATGTACGAGGGAACGTCTGAGATGTCCAAATCAATATAACCAAACCAAAAACCAATAATGTGTATGTGTCCAAAAACCAATACAACGAAACTAAGATTCTCCTAGGCAAACTCTGGCACTAGGCTGTCTGTGACACCATAAAGTCCTCGACCAAACTCTGGGCCAAGCTACAATATTGTGAGTGGTACTTAATCACTAGGAACTTGTACCACAATCTTAGTGGCTCGCCTAACTTCACAGGGAAGTCGACTAAGGAACCCTCCTTCTGGAGGCAGATAATTCCTTACTAAGAAACCGTCCCCTCTAAGGAAGCAACTAGATTTAAGGGTTGATCTGGAGTTCGAGGGAACTCACACGCTCAAGACTCGATCAGATTCTCAAGTGGGCCAAAGGAAGTTTGTGAAATTCTATTACAGGCCAAATTCCGCCGAGCAAGTAATATGACAGTAAATCAAACTCCTTGAAGAAACTATCAGTCACTCCGCGGTAAAGCGTCGAGACTGGCTAACAACTTTGTGAAGCAACTAACACTTCTCCGCGGGAACACGTAGAGAGGTGACCAGTTACTTACTAGGTGAAGAAAACTAACAACCGACTCGTAATCAAGTAGAGAAGCTGTCAGCTACTAGTCCCAAGGACGTTCTACGGAGCTCACTTCCTAACATACAAATGAGGGAAAAGATCCTCTGAGGTGAAGAAACACAACCAATCTCATACACTGAGGTGGTCAAGTAACTTCGTGAAGTTTATTACTTTCTAAAGATCACCAAGTCAGGAGGCGTCACGCTACTATCCCGTGGGGACGTTCTATCGGAGCACTGGTCTTAGCAGTCAAGTTCGAGGGCAAGAAACTTTGAGGTGAAGGAACACAACCAATCTCGTACAGGGGAGGTGGCAAGTAACTTGTCTTATTGAATAAATATATCTGGCTTATATACTGAGTAGAGAGAGTTTAATATGAAAAATAGATGAAACAGATACGGAGAGAGATGGAAAGAGAGTGGAACAGAGGAATCTGGCTTGGAAAGGAAACTCCAGCCTATATATGGTACACACAATAAAGAAATAGTCCATTCTTGGGTATATATCAGAGGTAAAATATGATTTTGTGAGGATTAACATAGTTTTAGAGTGTTTTGATCCGAGCGAGGTTTCTCCGATTACTCCACAATTCTCCGGGGTCAGGAGTACCTTTACGCTTCATGATCACTCGCCGCCCGGTTTCCCTTGGGTGAGTTTCATTCTATTCCTTCGATAGTTCTGTCCATCCTGAGTGTGATTAACATTCTCTCGAGAAGACCTGTTATCTAGCTTTCCAACGACACCACTTATGATAGTCTCGAGCAACTGCGCTGAGTATGTAGCAAGTGATTCCCGAATAGTCGGCTTTAACGGATAAGACCTTCCGTGTATGATTTCTAAGATCAAATGTTTTCGATTTGCCAAGGCTATCCCGGCGCGTAGCTTTCCGTAGGACCGCTAAGCATGTTTCTACCGTCCTCATGGTTGCGACCGGTGCCGCGAATAGATCTTTACGGTTTTCCTCGGGATCGTTCTGGTCCATTTGTTACGGACTGTAAAGTCCACATCTTAACATAGCTCGTTGGGGGTCTTAGTGCGAGGGATGCCTTCCCTCATAATTCCTTCCCTCGAGTAACGCGTTGGCTTAGTACTTATCCGCTTCGAGATGTCCTGTAGTTTAGAGAGTATGCACTCTTGGGTATAACTAGATTGACAATCTAGCGTCAACATCTCCGGGCAGCCCAGGTATCCTCGCTAGCTTGGCTCTAGGCTACGCTTGTGGACGTACCTTCACGGCTCGCTGAGTATTACTGTTAAGTTTTTGCCTCGGCAACAGCTATCGCGCTTGGGCTCCGCATAACTCTCTTATTGCATTGTATAACGCGTACAAAATGTCAAAATGTACTGTTACATCGCCTTAGGGGCCGATTTTAGGCCTAATAGCGCTCATCACCTTCAGGTAAGTCTGCTTTAAAGGCTTCAACAGGGTCGCATTGTACAATAGAACTGGCCTTCAAACCATTATGGTTATGCTGAGGACTTAAGATTTCTTCACTATCAAGCTTAATGCTATCCATGGAGATATAACTATCGAATTCGTTCCCGAGGAAGTTCCAGCTCCTCAGGTACTTCAGTGCCATCTTCAGGAGAGTACTAACATAAGCATTCTTCCTCTTAGTAGGAGTTACCCTGACGTTCCTAGCTTTCCTTAACATAATTTTCTGGAAAGGATGACTCAGCACTAATAGTTCCTCTGATGTCAGTGTTACTTCTGCATCAAACAACTTTTGAGTGACTTCCTCTTCAAACTCCAGTAAGTGAAATCCACTTCTAATATTAAATTTGGGTCCATTATCCTTGACAGACTTCTCCTTGACAGGATTGTCTTTATCTTGGGTTTCTAGATGTGGTTGATTGCGTGGAATGGGATGAACTGTGTGTGGTTTCACCGCGTTGAATGGTCTATGAGTAACTTAGTTACCTCAGAAATAGGAGCTTCTTCCCTTAATTCAGCCAGACTCCGAGCGAACTCTTTGTCAGCTTCCTTATCAAGGATAATTCCAGTTCCCATCTCAAGAGAACTCATCATCGTCTTCGACAACAGCTTTCTCAACAAACTTCTTCTTCACAGGAATCACGACTTCCACTTGTTTATGTTTTTTCTTTAATAGCAGGGCTTTTAGGTGGCGGCTTTTCAACTCAGGGTTCCCTAGGGGTACCTTTCATTGGCGGCCTACCTTCTTAACCAATTCCTTTGTAGATGTGGGCTTTTTCAAGTCTACCTGCTTGCCTAGAGTATTTCCTCTAGTGACTCTACCCTGCATTGCCAAAGCAATTAGTTTCCCGACTCCTTGGATTCCCCAGAGCCAGCGATATAATGACCGTTTGTCTCATGTTCCTCCATTAGCTTTCTCATGGAAGCCAAAAACAAAGTGAAGTGAGGCTCTTGCTCCTCGGTATCCAAGTAGTCTTCTTCCTCAACAAAGAATGCATTGGTCCACCCTTATCCCAGCCTTTAGATTCCGCAATCCTTGCAATCTTTTCCGGGCAAGATTCACTAGGGTTGTTCCTTGGCAATGGCGTACCATTGTGCAAAGTATACTTCTCTGACCTGGGAGTAGTGTCAGGAACTAGCCAACCTTTATCCTTGTAGGAATTAAAGAATTGGCACTCTGACATGCGATGTTCTAGTGACCCGCACATAAAACAACCCTGCCCCCAATTTGGAATGGTCTTCGAGGTATTCTGCGGCACAGTAACTTGCATTGACGTGTATCCTGAGTGTTTGGATTCTACATTATCTTTCATTAAGCTCATCATCAAGGAGATAGCCTTTTGGTGACCATCCAAGACTAAATTAGTCTCTTTCCTGTTCAGAGCGATAGTATCTTTAATCAAGGCAATTCCCACAAGAACTTCTGACACTTCCTCCTGTTTAGGTTCCACTTTCATGGGATCCACGGGAGTGGTCTCTGGAAGATGGGAGAGAATCTGAACGATAATGCACCTCGACTATAAGTCTCGGCAGAGTCAGGAACACCTTGAGATCCAGTTGGACGAGCTCCATTACCGTAATAGGTATTGAGATTTCTGAAATCGGGACTCGCAGCTGCCTCCATGACTTCCAAAAGTAGATAAGGGTCTTCACGGCAACGAGACAACAACTGAACATGTGTAACATTCTGTGACAAATGTGCGGAAATCGCTAAATACAACCTTTTGCTCAAGGGCACAAGATATGCCTTGACAGCTTCAGCGTTGGAAAGGATTGCCGGCGGTTTCATCAGCTTATCTGCGAGATTCTTAAACTCTCGGTTATACATCATGATCCTTTGATGTTTACCAATGTCCAGAGGTGTGAACTTCCCGGTTAAGATCTCAAGCTCTTGGCGTGAACCAAGCTCACTATCTACCAATTCAGAGAAGATTGCTCGTAAATCTCTGAAGAAATGTTGCAAATTAGGAGTTTCAATGGAGGGTAGATACTTGTATGCTTCCCGAGTGGAATAAGTCATCCAGTCCAATGCCAATGCCACTTTTGCTGCCTCCTTGGTAATCTTTGCCACAGCAATGAATCAAGTAGTATCCTCGATCCAACCATTCAACATAGACAGATCATCTTTATTAAATAGTGTTGCTGTTTTACTACACTTAGGAAGGTACTTTGAGTTATACTCATCAAGCTCATCTTGTGTTAACTTAATTTTGTCTCCAAACAACCACACAACCATAGCATTTGTTCCTGTGGGAGCTGTACCACCAGATCCACCAGAACCACTTGAACCTCCAGTGTTTCCGCTTGAACCCAGGTTGTTATTGTTTGTAGTAGTACTCATTGTAAGATTGTTTAAAATAGAAGACAAGAGTTGGTTAACTGCTGTAGCTAACTGAGAGATTTCCTCAGGAATACGAGGAAGAGATGAAGATGAAGATGAAAGTTGACTAGTCAAGTTGTCTTGCACATGGGCTGGAGCACCCCTTGTACTTGAACTGGCTTGAGTAGTATCAGTGGGATCTGCTTTTGCTTTCCCTTTTAAAAACTTCTTGGCAACGTGAGTTGTTTCAGAAGTCGCATGGACTATGCTTGGTTTAGATCCACGTGAAGATGGAGTGCTAGATCCTGCTTGAGTGACAGAAAAAGGAGGCAACGTTTGGGCTTGACACTACTATTATATCGTTCTTGAGGTTTAGGTACTCTTTTACTGCTTCTTAATTCAGATGTTCCTGGATCAGGAAGTTTGCCTACTCCAGAAAAAGTTGACTCTGAATCAGGTGTATTATCTGAGGGATCACTAATCTTGTGGACTAGCGAACGAAGGACAAAGAAGATGAACTCTACTAACCCAAGGACTAGGTTTGTAGTAAAATCCGATAAAATTAAATTCCACCCCTTGCAGTGGGCTCCAGATATTTGGGTATTTACATGTAGGTATGCGAAAGGTGCTATAAAACAACCTAACAAAAACACTACCGCACCTATCCAGACTATCGATATGTAAGGGAGCGAGGGTGGGTTGTCAGAGATTCCCCGAGGGAAAGTCTTGTAATATCAGATGTATGCGCGCAACTGCTCCAGGTTCAAGACTGTAGCACTAATGTGGGTAACTAAGCTTAGACAACTCTTAGAACTAAGTTGAGAGAAGCCTAGTTGGGTGTACAAGTGTACAAGGGAACCAGATGTGTATGTCCAAATCAATTAACCAAAACCAAAACCAATACAATGAAACTAAGATTCTCTTAGGCAAACTCTGGCTCTAGCTAGAATAGTAATTTTGAGGTTTGGGTTTGTCAACAACCCTAGGCAAACTCTGGCACTAGCTGCTGTGACGCCATAAAGTCCTCAACCAAACTCTGGGCCAAGCTATGATATTGTGAGTGAACTTAATCACTAGGAACTTGTACCACAATCTTAGTGGCTCGTCTAACTTTGTGAAGAAGTCAACTAAGGAACCCTCACTCTGGAGCTGAATAATCCCTTACTAGAAGCCGTCCCTCTAAGGAAGCAACTAGATTTGAGTTGATCTGGAGTTCGAGAGAACTCTACACACTTAAATTTGATCAAGATATAAATGGGCTTTGCGAAGCACGTGAAGTTAGATTACTTCTAAAGATCACCAAGTCAGGAGGCGTCATGCTACTGATCCCGTGGGGACGTTCTACGGAGCACTGGTCTTAGCAGTCAAGTCGAGGGCAAGAAACTTGTCTTATTGAATAAATATGTCTGGCTTATATACTGAGTAGAGAGGGTTTAATACGAAAATAGATGAAACAGATACGGAGAGAGACAGAAAGAGAGTGGAACAGAGGAACCTGGCTCGGAAAGGAAACTCCAGCCTATATATGGTACACACAATAAAGGAATAGTCCATTCTTGAGTATATATCAGAGGTAAAATATGATTTTGTGAGGATTAACATAGTTTAAAGTGTTTTGATCCAAGCAAGGTTTCTCCGACTACTCCACAATTCTCCGGGGTCAGGAGTACCTTTACACTTCATGATCACTTGCTGCCCAGTTTCCCTTGGGTGAGTTCCATTCTATTCCTCGGATAGTTCTGTCCATCCTGAGTGTAATTAACATTCTCTCGAGAAGGCCGGTTATCTAGCTTTCCAATGACACCACTTATGATAATCTCGAGCAACTGCGCTGAGTATGTACAAGTGATTCCCGATAGTCGGCTTTAACGGACAAAACCTCCCATGTATGATTTCTAAGATCAAACATCTCAATTTGCCAAGGCTATCCCGGCATGTAGCTTTCCGTGGGACCGCCAAGCATGTTTCTACTGTCTTCACGGTTACAACTGGTGCCGCGAATAGACCTCTACGGTTTCCTCGGGATTGTTCTGGTCCATTGTTAGGGACTGTAAAGTCCACATCTTAACATAGCTCATTGGGGGTCTTAGTGCGAGGGATGCCTTCCCTCATAATTCCTTCCCTTGAGTAATGCATTGGCTTAGTACTTATCCCACTTCAAGATGTCCTGTAGTTTAGAGAGTATACACTCTTGGGTATAACTAGATTGACGATCTAGCATTACATCTCTGGGCAGCCCAGGTATCCTCGCTAGCTTGGCTCTAGGCTACGCTTGTGGGTGTACCTTCACGGCTCGCTGAGTATTATTGTTAAATTCTTTGCCTCGGCAACAGCTATCATGCTTGGGCTCCGTATAACTCTCTTATTGCATTGTATAACATGTACAAAATGTCAAAATGTACGGTTACACACCTTAGGCCGATTTTAGGCCTAATAGCGGCTGTTGCATCCTTGCCGCCCACCTTAATGAGGTGGCATGATAATCTCATACGCCTTTAGCAGGCAAGTATATTACTTGTTCAAACTGCTGAGCAGCTTGATGTATTGTAGATGCTTGTACGCATCTATCAAAGATTCTGTCATGCCCTAGGCATATACCGACTGCCGATGTTTCCCGCTTACAGTTACATAATCCGCTCCCACCGCATTTCCGGTTCTGATACACTTCTGCTTTGCTTCTGTCTTACTATTTCCTTCACCGTACACTTTCTATGATCCCGCCGATCCATTCTCCATCATTCTTACAATCATACATATGCTTTATGCTCATCCCACCGCTTCCGCTTATGTCCATCATTGTCTTTCATCCCTTGTACTTCTTTTGGCTATTCTTGTCTTTTCTACTCTTGGATTATTACCTATCGCTACTCTGGTCCTCGAGTACCCTTTAAATAGTTCCGTACCATGTCAAGTACAGTAGGTTGGAAATATTGCTTAACCCCTTGACTCGTGTGCTCTTGTGTGTTCCAGTTAGAGATGTCCATGAGTCCGGATCCAAGTATACTTGGATCCGGAGCGCAAGTACTTGTGGCCTAAAAGGCCTGACTCGTGACCCACGGCTGACTTGTGGGAAACGGGTCACTGACTCGCAAGTATTACTTGCGGGTCTCACAAGTACCTGTGGATCCGTGCACTAATCAAGTAGTTACAGCTATATTCACAAGTATTTACCATTATTTACTTGCATACAGTGATTGTACAGTGTATAATGCTATTAAAACCTGTACTTTACTTGTTACACTAATTTCATACTATGGTATGAAGTAAAAATGTACTGACAGTTAGGCTTTGGATTGTAGACAGCCTACGGCGATTGGGCGCTAAAATAAGCGCTCAGTCGCTGTGAGCTGTATACAACCTCAAACATGTGTGGCAGTACTTGATAAGTACTATAATAAATATGATACTATTAATTACTGTAAGTTTTGATCACCAACAACAAATATATGAGTTCATATTGCTTGCACAAGTCACACAAGTACTTGCAAGTCAACCGAAAATTGCAAATGTCTGACTTGTGACCCGCACCTGACCCGTGGGAAACAGATCCTGGGATCCGCGAGTCACATACTTGCGGGTTTTCCCACGGATCTTACCTGCGAGTACTTGTGAAGACTTGGACTCGTGGACATCTCTAGTTCCGGTTTCTCGCTTTATCTGTTTCTTTAACTCTGTTTCTTCACTTCATCGTTTTCACAACCTCAGGCTCTGCAATCTACTATCATCTATTTGGTTCCACTCTGTTTGCGCTGCATCAGGTCAGCTACCGCTTGACCTTCCGCTTCTGCTCATATCGCTATCAAAGCCGCTTGCACTTAGTGGGTCCTACCCTTCGAGTCGGAAACTCATCTACTCTTAGGCTTACTTGCCGAGTTCATTTTATCGCCTGTACAGACCTGCCGTCCTTACATTAGTCCCTTGGACGATCCTGACACAAGTCTTACATCCCATAGGCACTTCGGAACCATTCTACACTCACGTCCTTTCACATCTCAAACCAACTTTCCCAGTTCGGCTGAACAATGGCAGTACAGAGCGTATCCGCACTTTGGTTTCCAGGTTCGTAACCCGCGCTCGAAGGATTCCGCCTAGATCCTTACAGATTCCTATTATGGTGTCTTCAAATTTCCAGGATATTGTGTATCGCAATTGGGAGTTAGTTGCCCTATAAACTGACATTGCTGATCATCAGCTCAGGGTTTACAGTGATCGTTGCTGAATTGTCCCGGAGGTCTCCCAGAAATCATTTATATATAGAGAAAAAGCAAATGTGGATGTGGATAACAAGACACTGAGCAAAGGTAAAATTCATACCATAATACAAGTAGTAGTATTACTAGTTATACACGGCTACATCTTATAGTACGTTCCCCCGAGGGAACAGCCAGACTCTAATGGAGAAAAGCATGCTCAGCCCTCAAAGAAAGCTCGCCCAGAAAGGAAATAATAGTTAAAAATCAGCTACATACAACCATTAGTTATTCCTTGAAGTCCTCCATAGTTCCTGATTCACCCCTTCATCCCCATTGGCTAGGCCCCAGAGGCTCTCCTCAAACCTGCTCTGAATTAGCATAAATTAGGATGCAATTTGGTACTTTCCTCAGTTCTGGTCTGTTTAGTGCAAGTTAGACTTCAAATATCGGCTCCCAGTCCAAACTTCTCCAAAGCTTAAATTGAGGTGCTGGCTGTGACAATTTAAGCACGCTGCACAAGCTAAGATAGCGCAGAAGGAGACTGTGTGATGCTGCACTGATGCATGATCTGGGGTGTGTATAGACCTGTTGGTTCAATCTCGCTTAAGCTGTCAACCTCATAGAGGGGACTGTAGCAGGCCTAGGGCGTGTATAGCTGCGCGCACTGGCTTGTGTTATCCAAATTAGCATGAACCAGGCATGAAATCGAATAAGGACAAACTGCAAACTTAAGAACAATTCAAGTGATTCAACTGGGGTGCTACAGTAATGCTATGTCATAAGAAGTCTGAGATACCCCGGCGTGGTAGATAGAAATAGTAGCAAAAAAATAAAAGGATTAGTGAGGCATAAAGAAAGAGAGAAAAGGGAGAATATTATCCCAAGACTCCAGCCCAGACCGTCTGAATGTACAACAGAAACTCTGCAGTGTGGACAAGTTTTCCCAGCTTGTTCTCAGCAGTAGAAGATAAGCCAAGATAGTGAAATGTAGGCAGAGAATGGGGCAGCCCGAGGGAGAAGTGAGTAGACATTGCCAGTCGATTTCAGGAGCCTGGAAACATTCCATGATTTGGAGTGTGTACTGCAACTTCATGTCTTGCAATGGTTGATAACATGGGCCGTGGCTGAAGCGGTGGGCCCGGGGAGTACAGTGACCAGTCAACTTGTGGTACCGTCAGGGTAAGGACAATTGTATTACTTCATGTACATACATTGTATGTAAGTAGCTTCTGCATGTAGCACCATTGGTTCTATAGGTAAGTACTCTACTAACACTGGCAGCTCAGCTGTCCCCAGCTGTCACATTAACCTAGTGGGTAAACCACAGACTCTTTGGAGTACTAGATACTTATTGCCAGTCAATGTCACCAAAGCACCATGCCCCGCACCACTAAAGGCGCAGGTACCTATTTAATTATCCAAGTAATTATCTCAAGTAGCGGGACTTTGTGATGATCTGCTTGTTGGACTAATAGTAGTAATACTTATTACTACTTAGCCTGTAATACTCATTACTCGCTGCTCACTTGGCACACTAGTAGCTGCACTAAGTTCATCTGCTGGGTCCAACACATGCTAGTTATTTGAGGTTTTTACCAATACAACCAGACAGAAGGCCCCAATTGAAAAGATCCTCAACTTGAAATCCCAGTGCAAAGTCATGGATCTAGTGTTCCGACTTGCGCCTCCTGCTTCCAAGCCTTATTCTTGAGCTTAGGTGAATAATCAGAGCTCAGTATTTCATGGATTTGCTATCATTAGCTACCGATACAGTCTCAGCTCTCCAGAAAAGCATTGCACAATGCCCATTTTAAGAACCTTATTATAGGTTACATAATAATATTTGGAAGGTCTCCGGGAAAATTAGGCATCGATCACCATAAGCCCTGAGCCGATGATCGGCAATGTCAATTTATAGGGCAACTAACTCTTGATTGCAATAATTGTGATCCTATGAGGTCCATCGACTTTGTTGTTGTACCAATCAAGGGCTTTGTCCTTGAGGAATAATCCCAAGCCAAAAACAAAGTGAAGTGAGGCTCTTGCTCCTCGGTATCCAAGTAGTCTTCTTCCTCAACAAAGAATGCATTGGTCCCACCCTTATCCCAGCTTTAGATTCCGCAATCCTTGCAATCTTTTCCGGGCAAGATTCACTAGGGTTGTTCCTTGGCAATGGCGTACCATTGTGCAAAGTATACTTCTCTGACCTGGGAGTAGTGTCAGGAACTAGCCAACCTTTATCCTTGTAGGAATTAAAGAATTGGCACTCTGACATGCGATGTTCTAGTGACCCGCACATAAAACAACCCTGCCCCCAATTTGGAATGGTCTTCGAGGTATTCTGCGGCACAGTAACTTGCATTGACGTGTATCCTGAGTGTTTGGATTCTACATTATCTTTCATTAAGCTCATCATCAAGGAGATAGCCTTTTGGTGACCATCCAAGACTAAATTAGTCTCTTTCCTGTTCAGAGCGATAGTATCTTTAATCAAGGCAATTCCCACAAGAACTTCTGACACTTTCCTCCTGTTTAGGTTCCACTTTCATGGGATCCACGGGAGTGGTCTCTGGAAGATGGGGAGAGAATCTGAACGATAATGCACCTCGACTATAA
>JADNRY010000732.1:0-29103 GCA_015501585.1 Rhodocollybia butyracea
GGCCAAGGCTGGTATCCCTGTTGAACCTACGGACAGTGCCATCCCCTACCCGTCGCCTTCGTCTTCTGAGGCCCCAGATACGCGCCCCGCTTCTTCTGACAATGCTCTCGAAATATCTCTCGTTGAATTGTTCCTCGGGGGCGAGCCTTCTCATGAGCCTGCTCCTCGAAAGAAACGATACACTTCGAAGAAAGTTAGGGTAGATACTCAGTCTGCCAATAACCTCCAAAAGCCTATCGCTATCGCCACCAATGGCAACGGTGTTCATACCGGATCTTTGCCTATCAGTGTATCTGAAGAAGTCACGCTTAAAGCGTGAGCATCTCATTATAGCTATGTATTCTATTCATGCGCGTACAATTTATTTATTCCTGTGGATCATATATACCTACTCCGCACTTTCCTTCATTCGCTTCTGTGTAGATGCATTTTTTTTGCATGTTCGTGCTTGTTTCGATGCTTTCGTATTAATATTATTAGTCCTCGGATACCCATTGTATACCGGTAGTGATCGTATGTGACTGGACATTGATGATTCAACAAAATTATAGGGATTGGATTGGAACTGATAGCGCTAAGTTCTGTTTTCTCAAATTTGAGTTGGAGTATCGCTATCGTCTCACTAAATAGTAAGTATATATTGTATGTTTTCTTTGCACTAGACCATGGAACGACCTCCACCACCGACATGTATGGCCATCTGCTTCAATAAGCTGACAACAGCATCCTGACCAGCCGAAATCATCTTTGCCCTTGCTTCACCGTGATGGCTGGTAATGAATGCTTCCTCCCCGTGCGATCGATAGTCCTCAAAGTATGACGCAACAAGAGAGTGGTCCATTGGTGCCTTTGTGACTTTTCGGTCTTTCGGAGACAGCGAAGGAGGCGTACTGTCACTAGCCAGCCATGGAACTTGTATATGTGCAATCTTTTCAAGGGCTTGGAAATCCAATGTGATACGTGGTCCGCCGACACGGAAGTGGACACTGAAAATCGCATAATCGCCGCGACTGAGAGCAACTGAGCAGGCCTTGCCATCAATGAGAGCCGGGAGAGTGCGCTTTACTTCCTTCCCATTGAAATTTTCCAGTTTAATATAAGCTTGTTTTAGACCGATTAATGGCTGAGAGCTAATATCGTTTCGATTACCTTGGAAGAACACCAAGTATAAACCACTTACTTGTCTAGGTCGGAGGGTATCTTCACATTTGTCTCTCCTGGTTTCATTCCTTCTAGAAGTACATCCGCGCCGCGAGGTGTACATACTGCGAGGATTTCATTTCCAATGACCACGACTTTTCCGTCAGCCTGGCGTCGATTTTGAACCATCACACGGAGACCTAGGTATGCCCCGGCGCGTCCGAAAGGGAATGCCTCCAGGGCATCCATCATTGTTTTCGGATTATCGTCACTCGCGTCATCTTTGGAAGGCAACGGATTACCGGCCTTTTGAAAGAGTCTAAATAGCAGATGCACTGTATCAGATAACGCAGACTTGAAGCATAGTGTTCCTCAATACTCACGTACAGTCGATCTGTCCCGAAGTACTAACCCAACATCCAATACCTTCTTGGTGACCTTTGGCAAAAACCACTGATTCTGGATATTTACAGCCTGGAAGAATACGGTCCATGGTAAAAGAACGACAAAGAGGTATATTTCTGAATGATTTGCAATCGGATTTGTGTACTGGTTTGTAGTGGGCGACTTGACAAGTACGATCGCAATAATGTACAGTTCTACAGGTATAAGGACGCGTCGGATTGGTAAGTATTGAGATGTTAGAATCAAGAACTGACCGGCAGAGCGAACAACACTGCAGAGGCTTTTTATTATCCTCTGCTTTGCCACAGAAATTGCATCTTAGCTTTGCCTGCTTCACTTCTACTCGTTGGTCATGAAGGTTATCTTTCAGCGCGTGTAATCCCGTAGAAGAAGCTTCATCGAAAGTCCCAACCCAGTTGGGCAGATGCGAGTTGTCGCGTTTGGGAACCTGCTGGGAAGACTGGGAACGGGACATCTTTTTTAAAGTCGGAGGAAGTCAAGCCTAGCCCTGGTTACCTTCCCCGGTGCGCTGTGCCGGCTTGGGCATCAATGCATCACTCCTTTAGCCATGTGGCGAGCCTAGGCAGTATACTTAGTCTGACGAGCTTAGAGACCCGGACGTTCGCGTAAAGAAAAGCTGAGAGTGCCCATTGTATATATTGCACCGCCAGTAGATCGTCAGCTACTCCCTTCCCCGACTCTGACCGAAGGGAAGGGAGGCTTAAATTTCTGCAAGAGAGGAAATAATTTCCCACATTGATTAGATACTGTCAAAGTCCCTTTTATATTGCTCGACTGCAGTCTGAAGTCAATCTAAGTACCAACCAAAAGGAATGTCTCCCTTAATACAGGTAATCAGATTCGTAGTAGGACCATGTTGTTCCCAATACTGCAACACAAGCCAATCCGTAGATATTTCTTCAAGACTTTCTCGAGGGTTTCGTAATTCTTCAATTCAAGAGTCAAAAAGGTAGAGACTCTGAGCAGCGATTCGTGGCGGGAGAACACACCAGATATGATATCAAGAGGGCTGCTGAAAATATTTAGTTTGGCATAGATATGGCAACTCGATTTACTTAAGGTTAAATTTATGCCAAACACAACAAGGTACCCAAAATCGTATCTTAAATCGGAGAGGGTTTGCGGGGAGCTTCCAGGAACTTCAACAATTACTTACCTCCCACCGAACTATCTATCTCATTTACATGAATTCTGTCGTCACCATAATTGCATCATGTAGCTTGACCCCACTACCATCAGGGTTACCCAGCCCGTAGGGCCGTACTATGTACCAATACCTTCCCTACATTAAGAACCGGTAACCAACATCTAATCTTCTCTCCAATCAAGGAACTTTTGCACTTCAAATTTTATCGCTCTTACCCACAAGTAACATATTTATCCTGTATACAGAAAATATCCCCAGAATCTAGTCTTCTGGGTGACTTGATATCCTAATACTAACTAAAATTCTCTTGAACTGGAACTTGGCCTGTTGATCAACTGCCACTCCAGTTGCCACCAGTGGTACATTGTTGAAACAGCAACCTCTCTAAATTTGCTGAGGTTCAATACAAGTGGTGCAGGTCGAATAACCCCCAGTTTACCAACATTGCCCTCAAACGAAAGTGCAGCTATAGCGATACCACTTCTCTTTGCCGCGCACAGCGGCACGTCGATGCCATAGCTCAAGCTGTAGTATGTAGTAAAAGGCATGCCTTTCACTCTGTACATACGGCCACTTGAAATCTCTAAGTAGAGAGCACTAAACAGGCATTTATATTCAGAGTCGGGGATTGCCGTGTGCCACGGCGTTACCGATTTGTTAGTTGCTACTTCGTACGATCGATATATTCCGCTTTGACATTACTTATTCTGTTTACATATCCGAGACTTACTGGTAGCGTCACAGTTGTACCGATGTTCATTCAACCTCACTCCTACACTGCAAACATTTAATTCCAGTTTGAGTATCCCACAACAATCTGATAGCGTAAGTATCCTATCTACTCATTAACTCGACCAGCCTGATCGTTTGCAGTTGCTTTGCTTCGATCATCGTTGGTCTCCCTCGACCGCTTGAGTTCCTGGAAAAGCCCGCATTCGTATCTACAAACCAGGCCTGAAACGACTTTCAATTCCTTCCACCCTGTTTCCATCACAAGTGTCCGCTACGGCTCAGAGAACGTGTCCGTTGGCAGATTCCATACACAACGCGTATACAGTGCTATTTAAACTGAAGACTGAACTGTGTTGGGATTTCAGTTTGACTGATGGAATATCGTATTTCAAAATGAGTACGAGGGTGTAGTGGTTGCAACATCGAGCACCTACACAGCCCATATCTTGATGAAATTGAAGTCTGGTAAGCGCAATGGTGGTCATTGCAAACCAAGTCCTGCATTTGTTTACAAAACCTCCTTCATTTGTAGGTTTAACGAGCAATTAATGTTGATACATAGGGCATTATGAGTAGTTATCCTATTGGTTACTTTTATTGTATCTCGAGGGATACGGCGATACCCATCGAGGCAAGCTCTGCACAAAGGTATCTAAAGACGTAAGGTACAGCAACGACATCCAGATCCCCACCTTTAGATGACCGGCCGAGAACATTTTGAGAAGAAATCGCAACTGATAAGCTTCCTTGAGGATGTAGGGGTTGCTGACCAGTTTCTAGAGCCTTTCTCTCGAGTTCATCCTCCTGTTCCGCGGCTGCCCTACATGTCCTACAGTATTCACCGCCAGGCCCCGTAGGCTTACGTGAACCGGCTGCAAACACCTCACCCAGACTGATATCTTCATAGCCAAGTGATATAAGACTGCCACACGTTCGACATACCCATGCTGTAGAGTAATCTGAACAGTTCATCAGACGATCTTGAAGTAAGAAAGAGGTCCCGTGTGCAATGAGAGCGTCTCGTTCCATCTCTCCGAAACGGATACCACCAGCGCGCTTACGACCCTGTTCATTTATAAATCATCAGCATCTTTCATGAGTTTAAGAGATCAGACAGTTCGTACTTTTACAGGTTGTCGGGTAATAGGATCGACAGGGCCTGTCGTTCGCACTTGGAACTTGTCCAGCACCATATGTCGGAGGCGCTGATAATAAACGACGCCCAGATAGATGTCCGCTGCGAACTCTTGACCAGTAATACCAGAGTACATTGGTTCGTTCCCGTAGTAGTTGTATCCAGCGGCTTTCAATTGCTCTCCAAAATAGTTGACAGCTGTATCTTGTTCTGAAAACCTGCCAGCAAACGTTAGGGCGGAGGAACACAGGGTGAGAGAAAACCTACTTGAAGGGGGTGGCATCTTGAGCAAGGCCGTGCATAGCACCGGCTTTTCCGGCCATACTTTCGACCAACATACCAATGGTCATTCGACTTGGGAACGCATGAGGGTTGATGATAACATCTGGTTGCATTCCACTCTCGCTGAAAGGCATATCGATAGCGGGCCACTTTTGCGAGCAAACACCTTTCTGGCCGTGACGAGAAGAAAACTTATCACCGATGACGGGAGATCGAGTTATTCGAAGAGTGATGTGTACTTTCTGAAGTTCGGCATCACCTGTTTCTTCGCCTATTCAACACACACATCAGCCTAGTAATGTAGGAAAGATCGAGGGAACAGCATACCAATAAGACGAACTTCATCAACATAAGCCATCTCGTCCCCCTTGTACTTGACGAACTTTGTGCGACGGGTAACATCATCCACATATGCAGCTATAGGATCACCTGAGTTCAACCTTGTACCAATGTAGGGTAGGCCATCCCAATCGAGAAATTTAAGACAGGAATTCTCGTTCTCGCCGCTATGGAGCTTGACCTCAGGCCCAAGACCGAAATGCAGAGTAGGTGCACCGGTCTTTGATGCACCTTTCATATCTTTGAGATCGATGATCTGTGATTTGTAGACGGTCCCGTAGGCAAAACCACGTTCATGAGCAGATTTGTTGAGGATCATAGCGTCTTCCATGTCGTATCCAGTGTAGGAGATTACAGCGACAACGGCATTGGTACCGTTAGGGAATGCATCCATTGCATAAGTATTATGCAGTGCAGGACGGACGACAGGACTTTGCCCGGTTTGAAGGCGGTATAATTTGTTGTCGGTTCGGTGTTTCAAGGCGGTTGAGGGTGTGCCCATGGTTTGTTTACCCATCTAAAAGAACGAGCGTTACATTGTAATTCATTTGCTAAGATATTGAGACCTACTTGACATTGATAGATGTTACGAGGACTCTTTTAAAAGATCGATATGAGGTTAACTAGGTAGGCGAAAAAGTACGGACTAACCTGGTTGAAATCCGAGAATGGAGTCAAATTCGCCAGAATGGACAGGAAGTTTGTCGGGTTGTGCTCCACATGCGTCGAAACACCAGTTTCAATCTCCTCCGGTGTACAAGATATGTCCATGTACACCTGCTCGAAAGGCCCGATCGAGTCATCGCGTCCGTTGAGCAGATATTTGACGGGTCTCATCATCCGTGATCGCGACGAGAATAGGAACAGACCAGGGTACTGACCTCCTATGGAGGGAGGAACCATGCCAATCTCCAAATCCATAGGGATCTCATTTTTGCTTTCAGTCTTCCAGATACGTAGGTTTGTAGCAAGCTGGCGCGCGACAGCAGGTGAGGCCCAACCAATGACGTGTCCGTCAAGTTGAACACATAGATTCGTTCGGCCGTCGATACACGAGCTGAAAGGTTCTGACATCCCGTGCTTCGCAAGTAACGCTGGAATATGAGCGACGGTCAGAGGTGCAGTAACGATACGACATGTTCGTGCCAGATGATTGAGTAGACCACAGGGTGAGCCATCTGGTGTGTGTACGGGACACAGGAAACCCCAAGCTTCCGGTAAAAGTTTTCGAACGGTGGTGGTTTTGAGTTCAGCAAAGAATGCCCCACGGTGGATACATCTGAAGTGACTGATGTATCGCTGCCAATTGAGTTTTTCTGCGACGATCGTGAAACCGGACGCTTGTTGAAGATCGAGACCTGAGGGGAGACGAGGTTGCCTGTTGCAAGGAAGTTGGATAATTTGGATCCGATGTCGAAGTTTATTCGAGTAAGGACTTTGGCAAAGTACCGCTCTAGAAACAAAGATAGATTAGCAGTGGCAGGGAGGAATGTTGTAGAGACATACTATCGTTAAAGTCGACGTTGCTGCCATTTCGTATATCAACGTTAATGAAAGTGCGGATGGCATTTAAAATTTCCTCGAGACGCTCTTTGATGATCATACCGTAGAGCTGGCCCGGAAGTAATACCTCTTGATGTTGAGGGGAATCTGGATTATCGGCACAGCATGTACCATTGACCAAGGAGTATAATTTTCGTAGCATGAATCTATGGGGGATTAGTATCAATCAGGAAAATACGAAGAATAAAGCGTACAGAAGCATTCGATATTTTTCTCGAGGATTCTCAATGTGCACGAGAATCAACTTGCGTATAAGAAGGGCGCCGACAGCAGAATTTGACATGTCTTCCGCCATTCCAAGAACGACACGGAACTTTTCCCCAAGATATTCTAGTGCCTGCTCTCCTGTTCGCATCGTGAACATTTTGTAACTGCGCAATAGAAGCTCAACGCGACCAGTCAAGAAGGTATTGTCATAGTCCTGCATCATTATTCCTTCGAATATTTCCTTGTCGGAAGCTCCTACTAGAGCCTTGAGAATCAACATGATTGGAATGACATATTCCTGCTTTCTCCAGCTGAACCGAAACATCGCACTTCCGTTGGCGAGGTAGTGAAGGGTGTTTGTGCAACTTGTTTGATCAGGCCGTACACATCGGATTTGGACACCATATTGGGTATACGAAGGACCACGGTTAACAAATGAAGGACGAAGGAGAGAGATGACATGATTCCGACGAGGGAGAATGAGGTACCGGATGAGACGCTCATTTCCATTGATCACAAAGTATCCGCCAAACTCTTCGGCTTCTTCGTTATGTTTCACGAGTTCGGAGGAGGACATGGAGCGCAAGTTGCATCGAACAGACTATTAGAGAATGTAAACAAGATACGTGAGTGCTTGACATGGACTTACTCGAACCATGATTGGCGCGAGGCCACAGTCTTTCGTGACTTCTTGCCGCTGACCTGATGGGTCAGTCCAACAGAGCTTTATGGACATTCTGCCTCGATACGAAGCTAATCTCTCGCGCGTCTAAAACAAATACTAGGTAAGCTGAAGGCGGAAATATTTTGATATGTATACCTCAGATGGAAAAACTCTTCGGTCTTTAACATATTTATTCCTATCTGGAACCATAGGTCGAGATATCGAAACAGAGTCAATCCATACTACAAGTTGTTAATAATTACTGGACAAACGGGGAGTGATGTAGGTACTTGCATCTCATTCGGTTGCCCCAGGCATCAGTGTCTTTTCCTGTACTGTCAAAAATGACTCTTTCACCGATATCCTCTAGTCCCAATGACAAAAGACCTTTTCCGTTTCCATCGCCCGAGGGTAAACCAGAGTCATCGAAGAGGGCATTGAATGATTCTATGTGAGGCGCGACAAATTCATTCAAAATCTTGTAGCTGGAGCCTTGTTTTGGAGGGAATTTAAAGAGTTTTTCGCGCTCTAGAGTAGAAAATGTCGGCTGCCTATGCGTGCGCTCAGAATCTGGCATGGCGAGCCTCTTGAAGAAAAAGTTAACTTTATCTTTTCGGCAGGCACGGACGGTGGCTCCGTAATCCCGGCCTTGTTTCTATTGATCTCTACCGGCCGGAGCCGTCATTTTCTCATCTGCTGACTCGAAAGCACTGTTTTTAAAGCTTGTTGGCTTCCTCCCTCCTTCCTACTCCTGTTTTGCATGCCAGAATGTTCGGTAACAATGCGATAACCTCATCTTGGACTAATCCTCAGCAAAATCAACCCCAACAACCGGGAACCAGTGCCTTTGGTCAGCCAACCAGTACTTTTGGCTCGACAGGTGTGTTCAAAACTTTCGCGCGATGCTTTCTGTTGACATTTCGTAAGGCTTCGGCTCTTCAACTGGTGCTTTTGGTCAACCGCAACAACAGCAGCCAGCTAATCCGATGTTTGGTGGCTTGGGCGGAACAAGTAACACGAACACTGGTGGTTTCGGTACGCGTTTTTCTTTCTTATCCTGTTCTTCTTCCTTATTTCTTTTAGGCGCGTTTGGGGGCTCGAATAATCCGACTGGTAACACTGCTAGCTCAGCGTTTGGTGCACCAAAACCTGCAACTGGTTTTGGCGCGTTTGGAGGAGGCGGCACCAGTGCTTTTGGAAACACTGGCGGCACTAGTGCGTTTGGCAATACGGCTCAAACATCGAGTGCTTTCGGTCAACCCGCAAGCACTAGCGCTTTTGGTAGCGGAACTGGTGGTGGTATCTTTGGCCAACCCAAGCCCACCTCGGCGTTTGGAACACCTGCAGGTACTCATAACGATTTTCTACTCCTAAATATTGTTGACACTCTGCTATTTAGCTAACAATGCGACCGGACCTGTAACTGCTGGTTCTTCAAACCCTCCGTATTCTGCAACTTCCGATAAAGATCCTTCCAATAATACAACTCTTCAGTACCAATCTATATCTTGCATGCCAGCCTATGCTGGTACATCCTTCGAGGTAAATCCCACCGTTTTATCATCGAATCGCATCTCATGCTACTGCTAGGAAATCCGAGTGCAAGACTATACTCAAGGACGTAAAACAGCTACGACAGGCACGACGAATGCGTTCGGGCAACCATCAGCCTTTGGTTCTCAAACAGCAGGTAGCAGTATCTTTGGTGGACAACAAAACACTCAGCCGGCACAAACCAATTCCATCTTCGGAGCACCCAAACCGGCGACTGGATTTGGCTCTTTTGGTAACACAAATAACACCAATACCACTAGTGCATTCGGAACCTCCAATGCGTTCAGCCAGCCTCAGCAGCCTCAACCTGCCACTACCGGTTTCGGAGCTTTTGGAACCCAACAACAGCAGCAGCAGCAGCAGCCTCAGCAGCAAGGTACTGGCATTTTTGGGTCTGGCAATACTGGAACAAGTACTTTCGGTACGTCTGATTTCTTTGGTGGCAAGGGCTGGTTTTTTATTTCATTTCCTAGGTAATACTGCTGGAAACGCTTTTGGCGGAGGAGCTGGTGCGTTCGGCACTCAACCTCAGCAACCACAGCAGACTGGAGGAAGCATATTCGGTCAGACCCAACCAGCCGCTAATACCGGTAGCACTTTTGGTGCATTTGGAAGTACGTAAATATTTTCAAATTTGATTTATCGACCTAATGCATCTCCATCACAGATCCTAATAATGCAGCCAAGCCTTCGGTATTCGGTCAATCTGCTGCTCAAACCGGCGCTTCCATCTTTGGACAACCAGCCCAACAGAACCAGCAGCAGGCACCTCAACAGTCGTCTCTTTTTGGAGCATCGAACGCTGGAGGTGGCCTGTTTGGGGCACAAACCAACAGCAACAGCAGCAGCAACCACAGCCTCAAAATTCATGTAGGTCTTCATCGAACTTTTATCTGTCCCTGGTTGACTTTTGTTTCAGTGTTTGGAAATGCTCAGAACGCTAATAATACCGGCACTGGACTGGCGGGTTGTTTGGTGGTGGCTCCAGCATCTTTGGCGCGAACAACCAGCAGCAGCAGCAACCGCAGCAACCACAGGCCGGGACAACAGGTTTTGGCGGTGGATTGTTTGGGGCCAAACCTGCCGCACCTGCTGGAGGTGGTCTTTTCGGTGGTGGCGCTTTCGGCGCGCAGCAGCCTGCAGCGAACCCCCAGCAGCCCTCGCTGTTCGGCAACAATGCGTTCGGTCAGTCTGCTAACAACCAGCAGCAACAACCAGCTGCTGGCGGCCTTTTTGCTAATAAAGCACCTTCGATGGGAATGTCTACATCAGGGACGGGCGGTGGTTTGTTCGGAGGATCAATGTTTGGAAACTCCACCAACTCACTTGCTTCGTCTACTGCTACTCCACAGCAGGGCGGGCTTATAGCATCCATCACGCAACCAATCGCTCCGAATCTCTTCTCTATGCTTCCTCCTGGTCCTCGTGCAGTAGATCTGGAGCAATCGACGAAAAAGAAAGTCCCTTTCTTTGTAGATGTTCCCACTCGTTCTCCAGTACCTCGGGTACAGCTTGGTTACACTCCTGCCAACTCGAAACTTCGGGGCTTTGGCTCGTCTCTGTCGGGTTCTCCTTTAAATGGAAGTGTCTTTACACCGTCTAACTCTACCTCGCTTGCGCTGAGCAGGTCACAGACACCGAAACAGTCTATCGAAGCTATCTTTGGAACACAATCTAGCCCCTCGTTAGGAAGTGGACAGAGGAAGAGCGTAAAGAAGCTGATTCTGGACAAGAAGGTTGAACCTACAGAGCTTTTCGTCAGATCCGGCGGTTCTCCACTACGCGGCGGTGCAAAAATCACTTTTAGTCCTGCGCTTAGCATTGCCTCGCGCGAACGAGAAGCTGCACTCGCTGCAGCCGCTTCTTCATCGTCACCCAGCCAGCCCACCAAATCCCCACCCCCAACTCCCCAACCACCGCAGCGCACACCGAAAAAATTTACTGCGTCTCAAAGCGCACAAGGAATCGACGAAGACGATCTTCAAGAAGGCGACTACTACGTCAAGCCGAATATGGAGACTTTGAAATCGTCAGGTTTCGACCAACTTTCGTCTTTTAAGGGTCTCATTGTTGGACGAGTTGGTTACGGCGAGATACTTTTCCTCGAGCCGGTCGACCTGACCGGGCTGTTGAAACTCGGAGAGCTTCTTGGCGGTGTGGTTCGATTTGAAGACAAGGAGTGTAGTGTGTATCCTGATGCGGACGATACGGAGAAACCTCCAGAGGGATCTGGACTTAACGTCCGTGCCAAGATTTCGTTGAAGAGATGTTGGGTGATGGATAAGGCTCATCGGGAACCTATCAAGGACGAGAAGCATCCTTCTGCGGTGAAACACCTGAAGAAGTTAAGGAATATGAAGGATACGCATTTTGAAAACTTTGATATATCGGATGGAACCTGGACGTTCATTGTAGATCATTTCTGAATGGGATGATACTATTATGAGCTCTTTCTTCGGTTAGTAGTATAGTTGCATTTTTTTGCTTTAGTAGTTTAGTACGTCAGTATGTATCCTGTATGTACTCCCCAATGCCAATGAATGAAAATGAATGTCAATAGCACCGCAGGATCTTTGCGGGAAACGAGTCGTATAGAGTGTTCGTTTTCAACTAGACTTGCTTCGTAAAGAGTTGCGAGCGTTTAAGGGTCTCTTCTCTGACCTACTCTAATTCGTAACTTCTTTGTTTCTTCATTCCTCTTCAAAATATGTACAGGTTCATCTGGTCGGTTAACCCGTTTGCTTCTACCCGCAGCCTGCTACCTGCAGTCAAGCTTGACATTCAGATTGCCAGTGCTTGTCCAGCGCATTGGTTTATTTCTCGGTTTTTTCGGGAAGTACTATTGTCGAGCATAATGATATGTATGTATTGTTTACGCGATATTCTTGTGTTAAGTATCAACTTTTTTACTGCAATTGAGCCAGCCATAAATGATTGAAAATGTGTTATATTCATCGGCTGGATTTTTGACAAGCAGCCTCGTACGCTGCGTATAGATCTTACCTTTGCACAAGGAAAACATGAGAGTACATTGTGGGCTAGTACTTAACGTACGAACTATACCTCGACTCGTTAATGTCAATATGTTTTAGAGTCTGCCAGACAAGTATTTTTGTATGCTTGGCATCCTTTAATTGACGTGTGAGCATGCATATCTCAGCTTCCGAGCTTATGCATTTTGCAGTTCATCGTAGCGATTCTGTACTTGAAACTCCGTGTCGGACAAATGCGCCTGAAGAAAGACCTGAGCAGAGCAAAAATCGCAGAATATGTTCTACCAATTTCATTGCGGGACCTTAAGCTGTGGATGGGGTGTCTCTTAAGTTATGTCTAATACAACAGACCAACTCATCATCACACAATACTGAGCTACAACTGCAAAATAGCAGACATCAAATAACCAGATAGTACGGCCAAAGGGAATAAACTGAATGATTTCACTGGAGTTCAAGATACACTGACAAAGAAGCTACTCAAGTACATTTTTCTACCTCAGTTTACTTCTCTTCAAAAGCTTTGCCATGAATTTCGATCCCTTGTCATTATCAAACAAGGCGAACGAGAATTCGCGTCGGGATCTCGATCTTCTCCCTTCGTTCATGAGTGCTCTCTGGATGTAACTCATTGTCTGTAGAACGGCTTCCACACCACCCAAGTCATTATCAACCCTAACCCCTTCAATGAGATCATTGAATCCTTGCACCAACTCATCACTCGGAAGCGGGCCCCTGCCTTCTTTTCTCATCTCCTCAAGAAATTCTCCGAGATCATAAGTCTCGACTTGAGTACAACCAGGATCAGGTGAAACTTTTGCAAACGCGTACCGACTCTTTCTGGGGTCTGCATATTGTTTGGCCTCCCTGAACATGAATGTCCAAGCGCCGGGAGTTAGCGCACTAAAGTAATGTGGAACTGTCGTAACAGTGCGATCCTTCCAATTTGTATCAGGTGTCCTCAATCCAGAGCTCAGCGCAACTTGGATCAACGTACCCCTGATGGGATCTCCATCCCTCGAAGCAGGACTGTCTGGATGTAATGCTGCCAGAAAGTCGAAGATGTTTTGTACGATTTTAGCTGGGGTCCAGACGGAGATGGCAATGCCCCCAGTAGGCATAGTCTTGGCGTAGGAGTGTTTGGAAGAATAAAAGATGCGAAAAGCTCCAGGATTCATGGGCTGTCTAGTGGAAACAAGCAAGGATGTATAATGTCACTGACTCGCTTGAAGATCTCTGGATGATCTTGCAGGAGCAAAGCTAATGCGTCGTCAGCTATACCATTGTCCAATAATTCAAGGCGGTCAATTTCCGGCTTGGCAGAGAGCAGTGCGCGAATGTGTTCGGAGCTGACTTGGGGAGAGTGGGAGAGAATGACGGTACGAGTGTTTGGGAACTCGGCCGCAACGGATGCAAGCTGTTTGGGAGACAGAGAGAAGCCGGTCAAGTCAAGGATGCTATCCTTATACTTGAGTTCCTCCTGCACAATGGATAGGAGAAGCGTAAGACCGGTCTCTGGGAAAGGACTAGTTGCACATAGAGCAGCCTTTATCTGAGTTATTTTCCCCGGTACCAGTAGCTCTATGTGGCTAGTGTCACCAAGTTCCAAGCTGTGCACTACAGCAGGTGCAACGACAAGCTCCGAAAGAGCAGGAACTTTTGGGTCAGATGATAGAATAGAAGGTTCTGGAATATGTTTAGGAGTCGATGTGCGAGTGGCATCTCCGTATAGGGTATCCTTTGCGGCTCCGAACTCGGAAGGCCAGGCTTCTGCAAGCATATCTTCAGTCAGGAAAGGGACCGAATCAAATTTGGCGGTCAGTGCTGAATAAAATCTGTTACTTTCTTCATCAGCATCTTCTTCAGACCGTGACATATCTTCATCAGACCCGTTGGGATGATATACCTCCAAATAATCCCGGGCTGTACAAGGCAAGTCGCCGAAGTCACTCTCCATCTCTGGGCTTAAAACAAACGCGTAAGAAGGTTTGAGGGGGTCTGTAACATCCAAGATCGTCAATCCATCATCATTATCTGACACATAGTAAGAAAATGACAAAAACGAGCAAGATAAACACGCGAACCTCTATCCCAACATCCCATGTCTGCAGGGAGAATAGTATACTCAAGAGTGCCACCAGATACACGTTGCGTATCAAGGTCAATGTTAAAAGCCGAAGCGAGAAGAAAATGAAGATATGGACATGGAAAAGGGGAGATTTCTGGTTCTTGCCCGAAGCGTCCAAACTGGCCTTGAATAGATTTGAGTTCTTCACCTATCAAGACAGAATTATTCTTCACGAGGGTAATGAAGTGATCAGCTTTGCGCAGTGGCAACGATCCATAACACCTAGAAGCTTGTCAGTACAATACTGGAGGCGCCATACTTTTCATTGACCATTGATGATGAACACCACCGATGCAGCGATAATAAGCTTTGCCGTCAGTGCTTCCATGAGGAATAAGACGGGCGATGATATACGCTTGGTGACGCCGACCCCGGAAAACATGTGGCTTCTTCACGCCTCCCATGGCGGCTGCTATATAAGTAACTGCCACCAAGGGTTCCCACGCCTGACCACTTTCCAAGCGCTTCATGGACATGTTCTTGAAGTTTATATCTGTTCTTCGATATGCTTTCGCCGGCTATGGACTTATTCTGGAGACTCTCTATCCTTTTGAATACTCTATCAGCCTCTCAGTCCAGGAATTCCTAAAATTCCAAACGCTCAGTGTTGATTACTGCAGTGCCATCATCTCACTCTCGTCCTTTGCTTTTTTCTTGTATACACGGCATATGTTGGCTCCATGTATGGATGGTATCATTCGTCTTGCAATGCGATCTCAGCCTGCTTATCGCGCAAAAGTTGAAAGGCAATGGGTCAAAAGCGCTTTGAGGAAAACAAAGAAGCCTTCGAAACGTCCTCTCTGGGTATTGTGTTGGAATTGACTTTCAGTGCTGCCATGGCGGTCAATGATGCTGTGTTCAGTCGACCAAGTGATGCCGCGTCTTTTAAGGAGGGTGTTATCAATACCTCTTTGAAAACCTCATGCGTACGCACATCATCAGCGCCGAGATTGTGCTTATTGCGCTTTTTATCTTATATTTATGCATTTACATTTCAATCTCGAAATCTTCCAATGCAAGAATCTCTGACGCGCGGGCTTCATCGACTTTTTCTGGCTAATGGCAGGCGCCTGCCTAGACTTGAATCATGTCAAATTTATGGCCACTACATAATCACGCTGCTTATATCAGTGATTTTAACTTCTGAAGAGTCCTTGTACTCGTACCACGTCGTCGCGATTCCCTTCCCTCCCGAAGGTTGACTGTACCGTCTCCCGCCGCTTGCCTTATGATTTATCATGTATTCGCTTTCATATAAAGGTCACAAAACCTGCGAACACAGATCTGGAATTTTTGGCCCGCTGTCCTCGTTTAGATCTTTGCTGTTACAGTGGCCTGCGGCGGACCCATAGTAGCCCTCGTTCAGTCAGCCTGCTAAAGTAACATAAATCAGCTGAAGGCCTTTTTGGTAATAAAGCACCTTCGATGGGAATATCTACATCGGGGACGGATGATAGTTTGTTCGGTTACCAATTCACTCGCTACTTCTACTGCTGCTACTCCATAACAGGGTGGGCTGATAGCATCCATCACGCAGCCAATCGCTCCGAACCTCTTCTCTATGCTTCATTCAGGTCCTCGTGCAGTAGATCTAGAGCAAACAAAGTTGCATTCTTTGTCGATGTTCCCACTCGTTCTCCAGTTCCTTAAATCCGGCTTGTATACTCCAGCCAACCCGAAGCTTAGTTCATATTCTTCGTTGAATGGATGTGTCTCTGTACCTTCCAACTCTAATTCGCTGACGCTGAGCAGGTCACAGACACCGAAACAGTCTATCGAAGCTATCTTTGGAACGCAATCTAGCCCTCGTTCAAGTTAGGAAGTGGAAGAGCGCAAAGAACCTGATCCTGGACAAGAAGGTTAAACATCAAGAAGGCAATTACTGAATATGGAGACTTTGAAATCGCCAGGTTTCGACCAACTTTTTTTTAAGGGTCTCATTGTTGGCCGAGTTGGTTACAGCGAGATACTTTTCCCCGAGCCAGTCGATCTGACCGGACTGTTGAAACTCAGAGAGCTTCTTGGCGGTGTGGTTCAGTTTCGTATCGGGTGATGGACAAGGCATATCGAGAACCTATCAAGGACAAGAAGCTTCCTTCTGCGGTGAAATATCTGAAAAGTTGAGGAATATGAAGGATACGCATTTTGAAAGCTTTGATATATCGGATGGAACCCGGACATTCATTGTAGATTTCTGAATGGGAGATACATAGTATCGTGAGCTCTTTCATGTGCATTTTCTTACGCCTGACCTTGAAACGTCACCATCCCTCAGCTACATAGTGCATTCAAAAGAATTAAGACCCGTTGTTCAAATCCGCCTGGTTCTAGATGATTTCTCCCTCGCCGTTGCCACGGTCTCATTTTCTGCGGTGGCCCATTTTGGCGATGGAGCGTCATCAATATCTTTCACTGCTTGCTTCCCATGACGGAACAGGCACATTGGCTAGAGGCTAAAGGACCAGCTTCTGGATATCAAAGTCAATCCCGCCTCACCGTTCATTGTACCGATTTTCTGACGTCGCCCTATCATATTGTGACTGGACTTGTTGTATCACCGAGCATTTTCATTGCTTCAAGCTCAGCCCCGGTATCCGCGCTGGAGTATGGGTTTTACACAATATGCGTTTAGATGTAGATGGGTCACAATACGAACGTTTCGGCTTTCCGTGCGAGTTTCCCTACTGAGTCTCGGTTGGCCAGCCGCTTGTCAAGTTTTTCCATCTATCGTGCCTCAGCTGGCCAAGTCCTCTTCAATTTTGGTTTGAACCTGTTAGGTCCTTTCAAGGTTGAAGGGTGATGCAAGCAAATATATGACTCGCTTTCCATCGGACCATCCTTCCATAAGAGAATCATTCCATGTTCTCAAGGATGTCTTTGTACATCTTTTTTCCACTTCAGTGCGAGTCGATGAATAGAACACAACCATCAGTGCCTTTTTCAGATTTATCTGAGATGAGTACGGACCTCCAAAAACTTCGCTATTCATGCGATACCAAGATAGGCTCCTTGTATCTTTCTGCATCCTTGCAATTCGGAATTTACGACCTTGTTGCCTACCGTACTTCTCCAAATGAATCAGATATGCCAACCCCTACTGAGTGTAACGATGTGGTTGCGCATACGTAGATCGACTTTGAACACCCTTTTTTTCAATCGTAATCAATTGGTCCTGGGTTGAGTATCTCATTCTTATTACAGTCCAAAGGTGATGAAAGAAAGATTCAGCTCAGGAACATAGGACAAAATATAGGTATCAGGTTCGAAGAAGACGCCTCTTTGTGGACAACAAAAATTGGCGGTCCTCCTCCTCCACTCTCTTACCCAACTTAGGTTCAGCCTCATCACTTATAACAGATGAAGCATGACCGGAGGAACCTGCCTTTTTTTCTAGCATCTGCTTTACATACTGCAGTACCCGCTGCTCTACAACTATCAGTGCATCTTCAGGGAGCAAAGCAGGTGGGCACCATGCATGATACCGCGAATGGCCCCCAGGTAAGCAAAGTTGAACTTTCAAGGTTGTCTCTAGAACTGTTACCAGATGTCGACACACAGGGCAGCATTTCTTGGTCGCCCCAATGACATATAGCTGTAGAAGTCATCAGCGGAAGGATTACAGAGGCTGCTTGTAGAGCATACCATGTCCTTGGGTACTAAGGCCCTAAAATCAGCACCATCGTTTGTTGGCGCAGTTGAATAGGGAAGAAAAGCCAGAAGCCCAGCCTCGCAGTGTACATGCCCATTGCACTTGTCAAATTTCTCACTCAGCCCTCGTATTTCAGCAGAGTAGAGTATTCTTCAAGACCCCAGACACTAAGAGCATTGTCCAACGTGGGTTCAGCAAGTTTATGTTTGGGAAGGTCAATGATGTGAATATCCAGGACCATCCCTTCAGACCCGAGATACGGAAGAGATACGAGCTTGTTGACCGCTGTTGTCCATGCACATATTGCGTCAACTGCGCGAAGGAAGAGTGCACACTCAGGAAGCAGCGGGGCACTACCTTTATTAACTGTAAGAACAAGGGTATGCTAAAGCAACATGAAAGACTAACAAGGTGTTTGCATTGATACAGCATCTCCAAGCTGCTCACCATCGTCCTTGAGTTCATCCCTGTCTTCATATTCATCCCGATCCTCAAATTCATCTTTGTCTTCAGGTTCACTTGTCCTCACTTAAACACAAGATATCAGCATGTAGATAAATATATTCTTCGATGCATACATCTCAAGCCTAGCAGATAATGATCAAGCTGAGAGATGGTCCACAGCTGGGCAGGAACACAACAGATGACTTGGTGAAGCAGTTGCAAATTTGACGACATTTTACCAAGATTGCTGCGTGTTTTGCTGAATGCTTTCAACAAGCAACGCAAGAAACCGAGAAGTTTGAGGATTACTTTGATCCAAAATGGGAATGATACAGAGTTGAGCGAGAATTTAATGCGCTTCGAGTCCACATCCACGTAAGGTATCTTTGAATGGATCATGAAATCGCAAAAACGGGTGTCTCTCAGGAAAGAATGTGTTTCGCTGGTCGGAAGAGTGAACACAAAGGATTCGGCCCAGGTTTTGAAGGTTGGAACATTTGTTAGATAAACACCGTGAACTTGACGGAAACGAGATTGAATTTTCGGAAAACATTGCGCGAGGAAAAAACGAATAGCGCTTTCGAAAATGTCCCTGTCGGTGTCACTTCGGTTGGCGGCCGCGATCGCTGTATGGCGCAGAACGCACATAGACTTTTGAATGTATGTGTGATAGTCGAGCGGGCCCTCTGGATGTTTCCTGAGACATTGGTTAAATTCAACCCACGACGACGAGACAGAGCACTTGGGGCTCACAGAATCTCTTCTACCGCATCAACAAGTTCCTCCTCAATTACACTCACACGTTTATAGTTTTCCGTTTTCGTCAGGTTCCTCAGCCTAGCAACATCCAGACGCTCACTGAAGCAGTATATCAGGAATGACTGGGCATAAACTTAAGGTAGGACAAATACTACCTCGTCGGTGATTGGAATGAAGCTTCGGTCCCTGGAGCACTGCTGCACTTCAACTTAGTGGTTTGTGAGGGAATCGTAGGAAGACTGGGATCACCTCGATTGAGAGGTCGGCAGTTGGCGCGTAACGTTTGGCGGGTCGATTGTTGGAGACCCGTGAGGGCTACGAGGACAATCTCGGTAAGACATAAGAAGGGAGTGATAAGCCGTATGCTACTTGATGGAGAACGTTGTGTCCTTGTGGTCAGCTGAAGTTGCGCTGATAAACAGAAAGAGTTTTAGATATATATCGAAAATGAGTAGCATTTACGCACCTGGCCACTACAGCAGTGAACCTCTTTGCGAGAACGGGCGCGGCGTAAGTGGCGACAACCCTGTTGTCTTCACCACCCCGAGAAAAGATAATAGCGAGGTGGTTCAACAATTTTGCTTGTTGAACCTCGTTGGAGGCGATATTACTAGGATTATCATCCCTAGTAAATTTTTTAGCCTGGATAGTTGGCCCAGGATACCCGGTCACAGACAAACCAAGTACTAGCGACAGATATCCCAGCTGTCTCAGAGATAACCGCAGCGATCTTTGTAAGGAGATAGAGTCTGCCTCGAATTAATTCGATGTCCATGACGTTGAAGAGTGCGAGCACTTAATTCGCATAAGCAGCGCGTTATAGTCCCGAATCCCTATGAGTCTCGAACGATACTACACTTCTTGACGGTGTGGTCCGGTTTGAAGAGGTTCGAGTGTAGTGTGCGGACGATGCGGAGAAGCCTCCAGAGGGGTTCGGACTTATCGTTGAAGGTACTCGGTACTCGGACGAAACATTAGAAGGATACTAAGCATTTTGAAAACTTTCATGTATCGGATGGAACCTCGTCAGGACCTCTGGATGTTCATTGGAGATCATTTCGGAATGGGATATTATTGTGAGCTTTCGCTCCGGCTGGTAGCGTAGTTGCATTTTTGCTTTTGATGTTCACTGTGTAGTCCGTATGAACTCCCGATGTTAACGAACGAATGATGGTTCAGGATCTTTGCGGGAGACCGTGTGACCGGCCTGGACCAACGAGTCTGGACTGCACAGATAGTATAGAGTACAAACTTGCTGGCCGTTTGCTGGGTCGTTTTTGAAGATTCTGAGCAAGTAAAATACAGAGTACGACAAGTATTTGTTCGACGCTATCGGTAACTGACATAAGTAGCGATGTGAACGTTCCCAGGGTAGAATCGGAACTGCACGGAACCTTTCGGATGGTACATATCGGGAAATCATGACACTTGAGATGACGCTGGTCTGGAATCCGACTCCGAACTTTATATAAGAACTTGGTCTAACACCACTTTGTTTCTCCATCCTCTACTTTTCTTTCTTTCACAATGAAGGTAAGAAATACAGTGTTTCTTTCTGATGTTGTTGTTCAACTTTCCTTGTCTAGATTGACGTTACAGAAGAACAAATGCGCGAGCACTCAAAAGCCGTCAGACGAGGCGCTATTGAGGGAACTATTGCTGGATCAATCCTATCCGGAGGTGCAACTTACTACGCACACACTCGGATACCCGCCTACAGGGCTTTACCTATGTCACTAAAAGCTCTCGGCCCAATCATCCTCATTGCACCCTTACTCAGTATCCAAGCTGAGCGTCGCTCACTACAATATGACGAGTCACAATGGTGAGATTCTCTTACTCTTATACTTCTTCCATTCTAACGTTTCATCCAGGACTGGTGAAGGTGTCATGATTCTCAACGAAAGAGAGCGATTAATAAAAGAGAAATGGGAAGCGATGAACCCGACGCAGAAACTTGCCGACTGGCCAAACGACATGAATACTCGATTATCTTGGGATCTTGGGCTCTTACTTTGGGAGTCGCTGGTGCTATCATCTCTCGTGACAAGTAAGTCTCTAACGCGTCTTAATTTTTATGATACTTACCTTATGTTTCAGATACCAGACACCAGCTCAAAAAGTCGTGCAAGCCCGTATGTGGGCACAAGGACTGACGATCGGAATTCTCATCGCTGCCGGTGCTTTGAAGCACAATCAACAATCCGATGCTGTTGATAAACATGTAGATCACTCGTGGCAGGAAGTTGTGAGTATCTACTTTGTGGTCCAATAACTGCTCTCTAATCTTCGGCTTTCAGCTCGCTAATCAAGAACGAGAACGTAAAGCAGTGGAAGCGGCTCGTGCTGAGCTGTCCACTTCGAAAAGCAGCACTTCTCAGCTGTAGACAACGACAGTACCATTTCGAATTATCACGCACACTCGGAAGAATACATGCATACCAGTTATTCGCCTATTCAAGTATATTACCAGCTAGTATTACTGTTGTATCATAATCAACCAATGCAGCCTGTTTGCAGAAACCTCGCTAAACCTCGCTATATCCAATTCGTTACTCAGTGTCGTCTTCCTCTACTCCGGCTACGCGATTTCTCCCTCGTCTGCACCGTTCCCCGCCCTTGCGCTGCATCAATCCTTCTCTTCAAAAACGATGCGGCATCATCAAACACGTTCCCAAATTTCCTCTCCCTCTCTGCATCCTCCGCTTCACTCGATTCACACAACGGCTGGTCGAAAAATGATCTTTGCCTTCCACAATCGTTATCCTCGACAAGACCCCTGCTTCTTGAAGCAGCTCGTACATCTTCTTCGATTCGGTGAAGGGAACAGAAGTGTCCTCAGATCCGTGTATGAGGAGGGTAGCAGGCCAAGAGCTATCCACGTTGAGCTGAGAAAAGTTAGTAAGGTGTTTAGGAGGGATGACTGAACGGAGAGGGTCAAAAAGGAAAGGAAGACTGGCCAGGTGGTCCCTATATAAGGAGCAGCCAGGGCCCACGCTACGCACATGGCGTCTTTTGTGTGCGCCGTGGATACTGTCAACCAAGAGCCGTTCCAAACAGGCGATGCCGTCTCGCAACCACCAATCAACAATACAAGGTTCACTGAAATCCGTAATTTTGCTGTAAAGATAAGGTACCTAGCACGAGCAGACCAGGCATGGCGCGCGCAAAGGAAGCTAACCTGGCGGCCCGGGCAGGTTCTTCAGCACTGCAAAGCATGCCAAGAAAGCAACCGGGCGGGATCCTAAGGATGAAGTCACAAGTTCTACAATCTGTCTACAATATAATTGATGATAAAAACACAGTGGAGGCATCAACAGTAGCAGAATGCTCTGATTTAACATGGTCAGAGAGGGAGCAGAAGCTGTGACACCAGACATCCATACTACCTGTTATCTCTTCCATTATCTCAACAGGTTATTGTCACACTAATGGACTTTTCCAATAATGTAAGGACCAGGCAAGCACGTTATCTGTGGACTGTAAAATGCGTGGTGCACAGGCCCTGAGGACTAGTAGTAGTAACGTGAATTCAAGTAAGGGTACGGAGGTGTGTAGTGAGGTGGAGGTAAGTATGGAAAGTGACTGTATGAAGGAGGAGTAGGCTGAAATGGAGCTTGGGGAGGGGACGAGTACCAGTAGGGTGAATGAGAATAAGGAGAGTAACAGGAGTGACTAGAAGAGTGGCTTCTGTGACTGTAATTCCGAGGCGCACTAGGATGCGTGGGAACGGCGTATCCGGAGGCGTAGCAGTGAATATGAATCGAATATGGAACTGTACCAGGCTCTGCTGGGCTGTAGTTCATATACTAAACTGAATAGAAGACTTTCAATGAGTAAGTAACAGTGTACTTGAATTATTAGTAGAACTATTTACCAGGCTCTTGCTGGACTGAAGTTTACTAACTAATCCAATCAGGATACACTAACAAGACTTTATTGAGAGTCTTAAAAGACTAGACTTAGAGGGGCAATTTAGAGGGGAAGAAAGAACTTTTTATTTCTGTCTACTGGGGGGTTTATATACTGTACAATTAAATTATTCTACTGTCTTACTAACGGACCTACTGCATGAATAAGCAAAATATGGGGGACACGCAAGTGTCTGTATACACGTACCTTCGGCAGACATATAGCCTCGGCGGACATGCCATTTTCATGTGATCATTTGCATATTACTAATTCTAAAGTAGTTGATTAGGCGCTGCCGGCTTTTTGATGCGGTTCGGTGAAGTACTTACCCGGGCGCTTAGATAGCCCATAATCACACTACATTCTCGAAAACCCAACTACTACCTGACATTATTGTTGAAACTTGAAATCTTGGCTTGATTTCAAGTCATTTTCAAACTCAGGATTTCTCAAAATCTTGAAATCGGACTTGAAATCAACCTTGAAAATGGTTGGAATCATCTACTGTGATCATCCCTATTGTATATACTATACAGTGTATCAAAAAGTATAGCTACATGCCTAGGTGCAAAATCACATATTACCACCCATAAATATCACCAGATTGGTTGCTAAGTATGCACCAATATTTCCCTGTGTGGTCCCTCTTCTATGTTAATACTGGGGACCTGGGTCTCAACTTGGTTCTGAGTATGATGAAATGTCTCAACAATAGGTGAACCATTAGTCTGAATCAAAAGAAAGACAGTAATGGGATAGAGAGGCTGTGTTCCATAAAATCATGAGCCCAGTTTTTAACCCAGTTGAAATCACTCACTGCTGAAATTAAAGAAATAGTACCAATTATAGCATTGGCAAGTTGGAATCTGAAGCTTTGGGATATCACTGGGCTCACACTTGCTATCACATTAGTGGCAAGATAGAGTGTTTGTATGAAACAGTAAACTGCTCCCGATTCAATCCAAAGTAATAGGATTTTGATTGATCCAGCATGGCAAGACCTTTTTTCAAAGAAGCTACCTGCAAGGGTGCGGTGATGAGCCCTGTCCATGCATGTTTTTTGTTAGGGTATTGGACAGATGCAATATGACACTCACCATGCCTTCCAACCAATCATCATGGTTGCACAGAAGTTGACACATATATTGATAACAATTGCAATCCAATCCAGAGCAGTACGTTGTCCTTCCAGTTCTATGGTAATTTTAAACTCAAACCAAATACAGTCTGCAAGATTGAGTACTATTTAAAAAAAGCAGAAATGAGTAGTCGTTGGTTAGTAGCGCGTAATACAGTAGTTTCTCAGTTGACCTACTTATGTCAACAGCCAGGATAAAAAGCAGGAACTTTCTCCAAAACTTGTTATTTTGAAAGAGGATCCAGGCTCGCCAAACCACAATCCCATCACCCATCAAGGACTAGATTTATTGGGATGGTTTAAACTATTGATTAGGTCAAAGACTCACACTTATCGCCGTAGTCCAAGGATTTATGAATTCCCACTTTCTAGTTGTGACAGCCGTGGCTTGAAATTGGGTTATCAAGCCGCCAGGAAGCTCCACTATCAACAGGGATTTTGTGGGACTAAGATCCACTCCACCATTTCCCACAATATTCCAAGTGAAATCGAGGAAAATCACAATCAATGACATGAGTATAACGATGTTCATATGTTTTCCAGTTGTACTAGATTTTGTTGAGGTTGAGGCTTCATTTGAAAACAGTGCAAGGACTTACATCATGGAATGAAGCACAATACAGGCTCCAAGGATAAAAGTACCTAGCAATAAGAGTGGGCAGTTTTTATGAAATTTCCATCAGCTGTCTACCACTCACACCGCCATTACCTCCACTTCACCGTCAGACAGAAGCTCATCGAGAAGTTCAATACTTTGGACATCAATTCAGATACTCTCTGAAATGGTGAATTTCGGGCCTGAAATGGAGAAAATGAATTGGTTTTTTCCATTTCAGAGGCACTGAAACAAGCGTACTTCGGATGTCATTGGAAATGATTTCCAAAGTGTAGCCTTTCTCAGTAGGCTTCCCTCTGACAGAAGCGGAGGTAATGGCCGCGGTGTGACTGCAGCCTGCTTACCGTAACTGATACAGCACATTGTCCCAACAATGGTGTTTAAGAACAAATCTGTACCGTATAATTGCAGTATCTCCTGGTCAACAGCGGTGGAATTCATTTGAGACGGAGTAAAGCTGGATCCCTGCGTGAATTGTGGACATTGTTTTCCGACAGTATACCTCATTATAAGAATAGATATTGAATAGAATTGCACATAGACGTAAGAACCATTTGGAGATACATGCATCAGCGAAACATTGCAACAAGTGTGCAATTTTCCTTCACTTACTGGTCTTTCCAACCTCCGGAGGCACTGTCAGGCACTGCTTAGACGCTTAGACATACATTCTATGATTTATGGGAACCTGGATACTGGACCCTCTGGATCTGGCCATTTTTGTCCGAACAAATTGTCCCTAAATTTTGTACAAGGTCCTACCTAGTCTCCCTATAGTAGGCATACTCAAGCTACGGTACAATAGGCCCCACCAGGACCAAGATTTTGTCCAAACCTTTGCATTTAGCCTCAGTACGCTGCAAAAATCGCTTTTTTTCAATGAATTACCTCATTTTCATCCTTGGCAACCGACAGCCTCTAGTTGCTATCTAAGGCAAATCTAAGGCTTACCTAGGTCAAAATCTAGTCAAAACTGGACGTTTTTGTCTGAAAATTTTTGGCTTTGGGTTCCTATCCCGCAACTATCCCGCTTTATACTATTTTAACGTCACAAATTATTGAGTCAAGTTGGAGTCAAGGGACACAACTAGAATGTCCACTCATAATCAGGTCCTATTCTACTGTTCACCTATCTTCACAGCTCTGTAGGATAGATAAATATCAGTGGCGCAGGCACCCCTGGGCCATGGCAGATGGATAATACGAGGATACTCTGTATTTGACCAGCACCGATTGATCAGGGTGCGCGCGAAGTTATTGGTGAAGGTGTTAGTAGATTCCAACGAAAGAGTGTCTAATAAAAGAGAAATAGGAAGCGATGAACCCGACACAGAAAAACTTGCCAATTGGGCCAAACGACACAAATACGTCTCGATTATCTTGGGACTTGGGCTTTCACTTGAGAGTCGCTGGTCGTGATAAGTAAGCTTCCAACGCGTCTTAATGGTTCATGATACTTACTTTATGTTTCAGATACCAGACACGAGCCCAAAAAGTCGGATGTAGGCACAAGGAGTGGCAATAGGAATTCTTATCGCTGCCGGCGCTCTGAAGCACACTCAACAATCCGATGCCATTGACAAACATATAATATCTATTTTGTGATTTAATATACTTCCTAATCTTTGGCTTTCAGCTCGCCAATCAAGAACAAGAACGTAAAGCAGTAGAAGCGGCTCGTGCTGAGCTATCTACCTCGAAAAACAGCACTTCTCAGCTGTAGACAACCACACCACCCTTTCGAATTATCACGTACACTCGGAACAAACATTCATAGAATGCATGCATAGACATGATTATTAGCTGTTCGCCTATTGAAGTATATTATCATCTAGTATTACTGCTGTATCATAATCAACCCATGCAACTTGTTCGCAGAAACCTCGCCAAAGCTTCGCTATCGACTCGCTATATCTATTAGTTCGTTACTCATTGTCGTCTTCCTCTACTGCGGCTACGCGATCTCTCCCTCGTCTGCACCGTTCCCCGCCCCTGCGCTGCATCAATCCTTCTCTTCAAAAACGATGCAGCGTCATCAAACAGGTTCCTAAATTTCCTCTCCCTCTCTGCATCCTCCGCTTCACTCGATTCACCTAACGGCTGGTCGAAAAAATGATGTTCACCCTCCACAACCCTTATCCTCGACAAGACCCCTGCTTCTTGAAGCAGCTCGTACATCCTTTTCGATTCAGTGACGGGGACAGAAGTGTCCTCAGATCCGTGTATGAGGAGGGTAGCAGGCCAAGAGCTGTCCACGTTAAACTGAGGAAAGACGGCAAGGTGTTGAGGAGGAATGACTGAGCGGAGTGGGTTGGTATAATCCGAGCCTTTGTTTTTGGTGTTTTTGGCCGTGGATTTGAAACCAGAACTCAACACTGAAAGGAGCTTGGGCTTGGACAACTTTTCGTGTGGACTCGGGGACTCGGGATCAGACCCTCCTTCTGCGGCAGCACGCAGAGCCGCGCTAAGGCTTGGCTCGTGTTGGCCGGTGTGGTAATCCAGATACGTTCCGAGTTGGAGGTAGAGCAGCCCGAGAAGCATTTTTGGGTTAGCGGGGAGAGGGGGGAGACCCGGTCCCGCAGGAGGATTGAAGGCAATTGGAGAGTCCGAGATGACTTGGGATGTTACAGAGGGAGAGAAAGGATAAACGTAATCTTTGCTTTTGTTGATGTCGAGGAGAGGACGTCCGTGGATGAATGGCTTTGTTTTTGGAGCAAAATAGTGTGGAGTCTGTTATGTAGCCTATCATTAGGACCTTATTTCGTCTCGCGAAAAAGTAAGAAGTGCTCACCAAGCAATCTCCTCCCGTGGCAAACAAGCTCAACAGCGCAGCTGGTTTAGGACTAACATGCATGGCGGCGAAGTAGGCCGCCGTTCCACCAGCGCTCGAACCAGCGACGGCGATAGCTTCAGGATCAACCCGAAATTTCTCAAAGGGCAGCTTTCCCTGCGCAGCCAAAAACTCCAATGCAGAATTAAATTTCGTACTCCGTAGGAACGCGAATGCGTCACGGACATCTTCGATGATGTCGTGTGCAGTGACGGAGCCGTTGGGCATAAGCCTATAGTCTGCGGATATAAAAGCGATACCAAGGGCGTTGACTCGTCCTGTGTAGAAGAAAACTTGAGCACCGAAAGAAAAAAACGAGAACAAATGATGACCTACGCTGAAGCCATTTAGGGAATATAGTGGTCCGGTTACCCCAAACGAATCCACCCGGATGGAACCACACAACAGCCCCAACCTGACTAGTAGTCCCCGAGGAGCAACGCGGAGGATAAACATCCATCTTGATGGAAACTTTCGATTCGACAGTCTTATAAGTCAATGTCACCGAGGCTGCTTCTCCGGCCACGGAAGAAGCCAAAGCCAACGATTTACCCAACCTCCTCTTCAAAAACCCAACTGCATCACCAAGCGGCTCCGCATGGATCTTCTCTGCCTCTGGAACCAGATCGAAAAGGTGCTCCGCGCCCTCCACGACGTGGATCCGCGAAAGCACACCAGCGCTCTGCAGAGCTTTATACATCTCCTGAGACTCGGTTACGGGGACAGCGGTATCGGCCGAGCCGTGGATGAGCAGCGTAGGGGGCCACGAAGCGTCGACGCCGAATTCCGGGAAAATCGCGTGGTGCTTTTTCGGGATGAGCGCGCGCAGTTTGCGCTTTCGGGCCTCGGGGGTGGGATAGTGCGCTGTGTTGGCTTCGCGCAGAGATTGGCTGAGACTGGGCTCGTGTTCCCCGGTGTAGTAGTCCAAGGTTGTGCCGAGCTGGAGGTAGAGCAGGCCCAGCGGCATTCTGGGGTTGGCGGGGAGAGGAGGGAGACCGGGCCTGCGGGAGGGTTGAACGCCATTGGGGAGTCTGATACGATGTCGGAGGCTACGGATGGAGATAATGGATATATGTAGTCTTTACTACGAGTGGGATCCAGGAGGGGCCTTCCAGTTAGGAAAGGTTTGTCTTTTGGTTCAAAATGATGCGGGGTCTATGAGAGAAAATTAGAACATCGTACTTCCCACTACGTGGATTGAATTCTCACTATACAGTCACCGCCCATCGCGAACATGGACAGTAAGGCAGCGGGCTTGGGGTGAACATGCATCGCGGCAAAGTACGCACAAGTTCCACCAGCGCTGGATCCTGCAGCAGCTACGCTTCGGGGTCGATACGGAATTTGGGAAACGGAAGTTTTCCATCGGAAGCCAACGAGTCTAGAGCCGATGAGAAGGAAGTGCCCCTCACAAACGCGAATGCATCTCGCACTCTTCGACGATT
>JADNRY010000733.1:0-29056 GCA_015501585.1 Rhodocollybia butyracea
TCCACGATGACGACCAGTCATGAGGTTGTCTCTCAAAATGAACAGCTCTACAAAAAAAATTAGCAGTACACAACAAAGTTGCAGGCGAGTAACTTACCTTGCGTAGTTTCTGGCAAATACACCAGAAGGAGGAGCAAGATCTGCGTCGTGAAAAGTTAAAGGTACTCCACCATCGACATCAATAGTATATGTCTGCAGCTTCCCACCATTTGCAATCGCTGTATCCATCCTATAAAGGTTGTTGTCTTTAACAAGTTTTTCTAAATCAGCAACAACTTCACGTGGGCCAAGCGATTTCACAAGGTTCCAGAAGAGTGCGAATACCGAAGCAGATTTGTACTGAAGTTCACTCTTCTGAGAAGGGGTTAACTTGTGCTTGGATTCCAAATTGCGAGCCAAATCAAGATGCGTGCGAGACCGCAGGCCAGCAGACCAACCACAGATGACAATAGACCCTGCATCTTCCTTCTAGTGGATAGTTAGCGCATAATTGGTTCCAGTACAAAGGTTCACTCACGCGCACATTCTTTTCAAGTGCAACATTTAGCTGCACAATCTCGTTAACCCAATGCAAGACCTTCTCGCATTTGCAGAAATCGCTGATCACCATTGCCACAAGTTTACCATTCTCATCTTTGAAAATGGCACTTTCATCAGGACCAATATCGTAGTCGAGCTTCGCAAGATCAACCATGAACATTGATTTGCGACTGATGCGGATATCAGGCTGAGGAGCGTGTTTGATCTGGTAGCTCCACAAATCCCAGATGCTCTGGTTTTCAACTATCCAGCGCCTCGCTGGTGGATAAGGATGATTTTTTCTTCTTGACCACAAATATTGGGATAAGTGCACGCAGTTCCTGAATAGCGATTTTTACACATTCACTGTGCGTGTTAAGAAGAAGGAGCTGTGCAAGGGCTCGCTTGCGCTTAGCTCGATCTCGTTGGACTGGAGTAGCTATGTGTATTGCGTCGCGAGCAGCATCTGCAATTTGGCCGGTATTGGAGGCAACCCAAGACTTAAAATCGGAAAGACTGGATTCGGGGGATTTATGGGGAATGTGAGTCTTGAGAAATGACAAGATTTTGGAATCAGAAGTTTTCAAATCAAAGAGGTAGGGATTCTGAAGCTCGTTGGCCCATATTTTATCAGCTTGGACGTGCCTGCAGAGTGAGCGGAAAGTTGCGTCGTGTTTCATGGTTGTACCGGAAAAGCCGGAAAGACCAAGTCGCATACCAGACCACACCGGATATACCGGGAAGAGAAACCGAGTCACATGGAAAACCGGCAGCAGGCGCCCCGCTTGGTGTTTTAACTTTGTGTTCTTCTTCCTTGTTCGCCACTCAGCAGTAAAAATCGCTGTTCTTCCCCCTTCTTCAGTGCTCACCAGTGACTGTGCTGGCCCAGGGCAGTACCTATTTCACCGATATTTCACTGAGACCGGCTTTGTACGCTTGCGGATGCCTCCTAACAGGGTGTGCAATAGCGCTGGGCGCTGCACTGCAGCTCCTTGAAGGCCGACTCGAAATTGGAAGCAATAGGTGCCTGCGCTTAAGACCGCCGCACAAAAGTGACTGCATCCGCGGAAGGGGAAAAGCTGGTGTCAGCTTTATTCGTGCGCGACCCGCGCGGTAATACCTGGAAACTTTGAGTGCTGTGAGTTATTTGTTGTGCGCTTCCCTTTATTTAGCTGACAATCGCTCGCAATCGTGCCAGTGCGCAGACTGCGCAAGCTACCACGAGCGCTGGCCGGGCGCCTAATCCGCATCTTCTCTCTTCTGGCACCGTTCACCACCGGAACTTTCGCAACTCTTTGCCCCAAATCCACCCACCTTTGCAGCCGAGGAAGATCTTGCACCGCCTAGCGCTAGTGAACCCAGGACCCGGTTTGGAGATAAAAGATGGGAACGATTGGGAGACTGCAGGATATGATTGCAAAGGTTGTGGCACACGAGATTTCGTATCCGGTATCACCGTCCACCACTATCCTGCGTTCGCGCTGCGACCTTGTATCCGGGTCGGCGCACACCACCTAAATTCATCTTGTCTCTCGTTCAATATCCATCTGCTCCCCTGCAGCTCATTCAGCAGCCCGTGGCTTACCTCGAAGGATTCAGACAGTGGGTTGGGATATGCCATTCCACAAAGAGGGCTGGGTTAGATGACGCGCGGAGAGGAATGGCTTGCGGTCCCGAAACCAATAACGTTTCATATCCATCTACCCCGCCTCGAGATCCAGCGCTCAGCCACCACCCAAAACTCTTGCATGTGGTCTATTGTGCTGAGCGGTGCTTTGTGCGCGCGCAACATCGAGTTTGACCCGTGACGACTCAAGCACTCACATCTAGCGCCGCTGGATACACCCAGGAAACCCGCTATTTGCTCCCTCTTCGGCGCTCTGAGTATCCGCACCTGGGCCTTCTTGGTTAGTGTTTTGTTTTACTTGCTTCTTACACTTTTGCTCATTATCCACTAGATACCGTCAATTTCGCTATGTTCCAAGTCTTCCTCTTGTACATGCATTATCAGCGAGAAATGGTTTGTATTCTCCCCGCCTTTTCCAATGATATCCCAAACTCATGAGGTTTTTCAAGTCTGCCCGCCACCTATCCGAGCTACGGATTGAGCTGAAAGACCAATTTGAGAGAACACAGAAAGCACAGCTGAATGAGCGTAAGGCTGCAGATTCGAAATATAGGCTGACTTCGTATGTGATCATTCCGTATCTTCCTTATTCCTGCTGACTGATTTGTTCGATTACAGTGCTCAATGATGTTCTCGATTTGTATGCTCCTTTTATCTTCGGTGACGATTCTTCCTGATTGAATGTCGACCACAGTAACCGGATGGATAGCGGGAAATTCGAGTCTCTGTCAAGGGTGTGTTTGCAGTACATCTAATCTTTTCGATTACCGGTTCAACTTACCCTGGTTACGCAGCCATACGCTTTCCATCAAGTCATGCGTTCCATGCTTCTTCCTCTCCATCTGGCAACCGACGCACGGAATCTCGAGCTTGTTACGGATCTTGATATGAGCATCGACGAGGTATTGTTTTCCGCTCTTTAACAAATAATCTGTTCTGATTGAAAACCTGTTTAGATCGCCCGTCGTGCTGCATATGAAGCCTTAGGCGAGGACTCTGCGGCGGTAGCTAGACACTTGAAGGAAGAGCCAAGCGGGGTCAATCATTATGGTGCAGTCGTCGGAGATGAAACTCGACTGCGACAGATAGTCACTAATTTGGCTAGGTACGTTTTTGCGTCTTTCCTACACGAACTAGTCTGGCTTATATTCTTATTTAGTAACACGTGCAAATTCACGCCCTCCGGAGGGAAACTCACTATTCGTACTCGGCTGATCCATCCCATTGTCCTGTCAGGCGAGCGGAAGAAGGAGCAAGTTATCAACTCAGGGAATATACTTAACCTACAGAATGTGGAGCAGTTGAATGAAGAACAAACTCCGGACAGGATAGTGGTGCGGATTGAGGTTGCAGATACGGGTTCCAGTATAAGATTGCAGGACATGGCGCAGTCAAAACTTTTCTGTAATGATTATACTTCTTTCGCTGTCTCCCAAGCGCTTACCGTTCTTCCATAGCTGCTTTTAACCAGACTGAACAGGGACGTCATCCCTCTTCGGCGCTCTGAGTATCCGCACCTGGGCCTTCTTGGTTAGTGTTTTGATTTACTTGCTCATCGCCGCAGCATCGTCTTTTTTGTCTATTTCCAACTTATCATTGGTGCGCCCATGTGATCTTGGCCGCTTGGTTAGCTTCGATTCTCTTTTGTTCTTTGTCACTTTGGTTGTCGTGCATGTGCTAACCCATTTGGTCCGCAGGTTATCTACCTCCCCACCACCGCTTTCCCTCAGTGCCTCTCAGTCATCTCTTGACTCGCCGCTGCCACCTGCACCGAAGGATTCCGCCTTGATAAACAATACCACCCCATCGTTGAAACGCAAATGCGCCGCATCTTCGTCCGACGCTGGAACAATCGCAGATGCAGACAAACTTCCCTCATCAGCAACCAAACGTATCTGCACAGCAGTAAACCTGGTTTCTCCCGCAGTGTATGAGACCCAACCTCTTTTGTACCGCCTACGCATCTGAACAACTCGAAAGAAGCCTCGCCCACCGATAACATCCACTGGTTTCTCTCTACCCACTCTCAGCACGCACGTCGGTAGCGGAGACCTCCCAGGTGCTCAGTTCACACCTTGGGTGGGATAGGTACAGTTGCAGCGGCAGATTCGCCTGGCGCATCGCATTTGTCAAGCTTGGCGCCAGAATTTGCACCCCCTCCAATCCGCCGATAATGTATTTGGATTGGACCTAAGCGGCGCTGCCGCCGCACCTAGCACCAATAGCGGTATCAGCTCCTTTGTCTCCCTCCCCCTCCCGCCGACTATACTAGCCCTCGATACCCTCGCGAATTTCCCTCAGATTTCCGAGTTCCTGGATATCAATGCCAATGCGTTTGATCCTAGTGCGGTACAGGATTTGGTAGCCCCAGTGATAATGGTAGTGGCAACGGGAAGGAGAATCAATTGTAGTAATATCGCGAATTTGGATTTGTACGCCGATGAACTTGCCGACTCAGCTTAGGCATTAAATGTATTTCCACTTGCAGAAGTAGATAGTATTGCAGGAAAAGGAGCAGTGTACATACAAGACTACAGTACTACTTTAGCGCACACAAATTTGCAGAAGTAGCTGCATAGGTACAAGAGCAGCCACAGGTTAGAATAGATCTTCGTAGTAAATCACGTCGTCAATTGAACCAGTGCTACCTGAGCTGCGCAAATCCAAAACAGAGTAAGAAGCAGGGGTGCAAGTGGATCCACCTGGGACATTGCGATAAGATGAAGCAAGGCCATTTGAATCTGAAGAAGGAAATGCAAGCGCAGTCAAAGGAGGGTGCACGAGTGCAGAAACAGTGGGAAGTGCAAGTAGTACAACAAAAGCTACATTAAGTGAGAGACAAGTGGATACATTCCTGTAATGACGCTGTGTGGTGTACGTATGTGCAGTGTAACCAACAGTGACTGTGGAACCAGGAGGAAGATCAACCATACCGTTTTCGAGGAGAGGATACGAACCGATTGCTAGCTCATGGAGCTGGTTTGGTTCACATTCGAACGCACTATCGGTCCCTGCGCAGCGACCATCGTACACAGGGACTGCAGCAATCAATGAGAGTTGGCCAAGTAATAGTATTGCCACAAACTTACTTGGATCTGTGAATGCAGTGTTTGATTTAAATTGACCATTAACAGTCAGCCGATGGTCAGATTCAGTGTATCGAGGGGGCCTATTTGGCTGCTGGACTGCAAAAGAAAGAAGGACAGAGTTAAGTGAGAGAACCAGAAATATATATATATGTACTGACTGGTTGCAAGTGGCGAGTAATCGTCGTTGACTTTGCTGCGTTGGTCGGCAAAAAATTGGGTGGAAGTAAAGGAAATACAACCCCCCGAAGCAGGGAAAGCCACATCATCAAAAGAGAATGCAGAAGCAAAGAATCCAGCTAGACGCTGGAATTCTTGCTGGAAAGGTTTAAGCAACACTTCCCAAACCACGCGAACATTGTTGTTAGCCAGCGTCACAGGGACGACACTGTACAACGACGAACGGTGGACTACGCCCGTTGTCAAAAAAAGTGAAGTGTGCCGAGCAAGGCGGGCATTGCCTGCAGGACAAAGGCCGATAGTGCCCTTAGCTGAAGGGACACCCTTCACAACTTCCGGGTTAGCACGGGATGGGTTGACGAAGCAGCCCAGATTGGTGAAGACTGTGCAGCGGAACAAACTTCTGGAAGAACAAAGGCTGGGTAAACAAGCGAAATATGAGTGCAGCAACAACAATACCTTTTCGAGGTTAAATCAAGAGGACTATAGACATTGCGAAAAGGGAGCCAGTCAGCATCGTCGGCAAGAGGAGTGTTGGCGACTATGGGATACAGCACAGGCATCCTGAAAACATTAATATTAGTTTAAGTTGAAAAGCAAGATAAATGCAAACACACCTCAGATTAAGAACACTGTTGTACGTCGGTGCAAGATAAGCATCAAAGAGATCAATATTAAGGCAACCGTCTGAGCTCAGACCGCCATCTTCGAACAAAGTAGAAGGAGGGGAAGGTACCGAACCCGCCGGTGTGCCAGGCACCATGATCGAGTCAATCTGCGAAAGAAGTGAACGACGCGGTACTGGAACAGATACAGGTGAAGTTGGAATGGGTACCCGCGCTGAAAATTTTGAGCGCATAGGGGGCACATCCTGCGTGGCAACAGAAGCCAAGGCCTTCTGTATAGCTGCCAATCGACCAGCAGAATTGCGAACAGATGGAGTAGGCGAAGGAGGCAACCTAGCAGATTTCCGAAGGTCCTTCCGAACAGGTGTTGTAGGAGGAGGTACTGGTTTAATGGGAGATGCTGGTGGCACAGAACGAGGAGAAGAAGATAATGCAGGAGCACCAGTGCGATATTGAGTCAAGTTCAAAGTAGAGTGCGACGGAGTTGCGAGGGCCGGTATGGAATCTAAATCAGTGGGAAGATCCAGATCAAGAGCATCAAATGCATCGTTTTCGGAAACGGCAGTTGAACTGTGGATACCGCGCGGAGGGGTCACAAACTCGATTTCGTCAGAATCGTCAACGTACTGCGCAGCATCCAATGTAGTAGCGTTAACTGCAGTCCCGCTGGTTTCAGATCGAAGAAGTGCAAGAGATACATCCCCAGCAGGAACATAAGTAATACCACCAATGACCAGTGATGAAGGAGCATGCGAGGGGACCCCTGCAGCTGGAAGTGGAGAATTGACCAAGCGCGACCGCTTTGAAGGCGACAAAGAAGGTGAAGATCTAATACGCAAACGTCAGCAAAATAAAAATTAAGAAAACAGATAATTACCCGCACAATTTTCGTTTAGGCAACAGCAAATTGTCTGAGTCAGAGTGCGAATTCAAAGAAGAAAAGAACAGAGGTCGATCAAGTACTGGATATGCAAGACCAGGATATGCATCGCCACCAGAAAGTGTGGATAATGCAGATACTGTGCGACTCGCAGTAGGAGTAGTTCCCGGAGCAGTCGGAGTCGAAAAGGTATTGGGCACTGAACCAAATGCGGCAGGCGCTGGCGGAGAATAGATCCGACCAATTGGAGTATCCACTAGAGATAATGAACTTGGCTTGCACAGAGGATAACAGCAAAGGAAACTTACTAGTGTCGTCAAGATCGTCAGTGTCATCACTGTAGTTGACGAGGGAAGACAAAGTCCCAGAACCTTTAACATCAGCGATCGACCCAAACAAAGTTAATTTTGAGGACAAGACGGGTGATAGGCGAGAGCTAAAAAATCAGGGGCCTCAGACACAGAGCAGCGACTAAATAAAAGTGATGCGTACGAAACTCGGACAGCAGGGGCAGAAAATACATCTGGCGAGGGAGATGTGCCACGCGAAAGAGGCAAAGCCTCAGTTGCTTTTGGAGAGGATTCTTGCCCAGAGCGAATAAAGCCACCACCATTTTTGGTAGGATCAGTAGCAGACGACTGAACAGCTGACTCGGAAGTATCTGCGATAGAATCTGAATGCCTTTTTTTTTTTAAAAAAAAAATGAAGTTAGATACAAGCGAAACAAGCAATCGCCAGGTAAATAAACATACAGAAAAGAAGTTAAAGGATATTTGGTACTGGGCAAAGACCGCCTAGTGGAGCGGCGAACAGCACTGAAAGTGGGAAAGAAGCAGATGTAGTGACCAAAAAAAAATAAAAAAATAAAAAAATAAAGTAGCAGCAACTCACGAAGACATTGCAGTTATCAGTTAGAGGGTGGGCAGCTAGTAAAACAAGTGTTGCAAGGAAGTGCGACGAAAGTCAAAGAATGCAACTTAATATTTAAGTAGAGTTTGAACCACGCAGCTGAAACGTAACTTGCGAATGAGAGATTAATCCCGAGGAGCAATCGAAGAGCACCTTGAAATGCGAATGATAATAGTTGGCACACAAATGTCAACACAAATACCACAAATACCACAAATAAACCAAGATCCACCAGGCCTTGAAGACGTATAGTTGTCACGGCAAGTAACAGCCACCACCAATACCAGGCTGGGCAAATAAGAAGCAGGATACCGACCAGTAATTGGAGGTGGGCACCTGTCAAAGTACAACTAAGCACCACAAATGAGCAACAGAGCACCAGTGCTAGCACTCAAGTGAAAACAGCCTCGGAGGCGAGTAAACAAGAGCAAAGAGTAATGCAAGGTAATAAGTGGCCGAAAAAGCGAAGCAAAGAGCGAGAGTATAAGACGCTGCAGTTAGTCAAGATCAAAACATTGCAACATGGATGAACACTACAGCGCAAACGAAGCTAGTAAGTCGAGCACCAGTGGCTAGCAAATGAAAAAAAAACTCACAATGTTGCAGAAGAAACACTTTGTGATATCCGAACAAGCAGGGAAGTGGACAGACCTTTTCATACTCAAACCAGACAGTTGACTGAGGTGAATCACATCGCACATGCAGAGAGTAGCCACTGAATATTTGGCAGAATGGAGCTTTGCAAAACTCTGTGGACGTGAAAAAATACAGTGAACCAGCTTGCTGGCGAGTAACCTGGCAGCAAACCGGGGAATACAGTGAAGAGGTTGTCTTTCATATTCAAGGTGTGATCGAAGACAAGAAACTGGCACCAGTAAAAGGTGATAGGTAAGTTGCTAGTAAAAGCGCACAGCACATGCAAGCTGATAAACATAAAGCAGGAGTGCTAAAAAGCTGAGACACTTGAGGCAATCCATTGTCGTGAGTGGGCTAGGCAATGAGGGTTTCGATAAGGACGTAGAAGCAGTGATGGATGTCTACGCGATACTTGCGCGGCACGTCCAAGGATTGAAACCGATAGAGATAAAAGATCTGGGAAGGTACAGCGGCCTGGAATTCAGCAGCCGTGTATTCACGCCCAAAAACGAAGCACCTAACATGGAGTGGGCGGTTATTGATGAGACAGTTGATTCAAACAACTTTCTGCGCGACATGAAGGCGAGTGGGGTGGGGTATGTATACGGAGACGAGAATGTTGTAAACTTTGGCGCGGAAGTAGCTGGTAAGGAAAAGAAAAAGTAAGTGTCGTATTGCCAAAGAGACCTGAACACTGACCAAAACATTCAGAACAGAAACCATAGCACCTCACCAGTTCCACGTTGGTGACATTGTAGATATTGCATTTGCCGTCATCGCAATCGAAGGACGGGGAGCCAATAACGGAGTAGCGAAACTGCTGTTGAGATCTGTGACACTATTAGAAGGAAAGCATACACAAGTGAGTGCCGAAACACTGAAAGAAGAGACGGGCTGACAGACTGTGCATGTACAGGCGTGGATAAAAAAGAAAGCGATGCTTGGTTCAAGCGGTGGGAGAAAAGTCAACCAACTGAGAAAAAGAGCTGCATTCGACGACGAGGAGGTGGAGGTGACGAGGAAAAGACTTAAGCAGATGAACTTGGATGGGAACGAAAGTAGCAGTGCTACCCTGTAAAAAGCGGCGCCACAGGCGAAGTAGAATTAGGAGCAGACGAAAAACAGCGCAGTGGTTAGTTTCACAGTAAGAAAGACAAGCATATTTTGGTACTTAGCGTTTGACAAAACTGGTCAAGAGACTTGGAGCGTGCGATGGCAAAAAAATTAAATCAATTTAATTGCAAGAAAAAGTGAGTAGATAAGGTACTTCGAGGGCAATAAAGCTAAGAAAAAGGTAAAGATTTTCCAAAAATGAACAAGCGGGCATATTCAGGAGCAGAAGTAGCAGCAGGGAACGGGGCTTTATCCCTAAAAAAACGAATACTGCCCACGTAAGATCCATACTTGAACTCACAGCGCCTCCACTCCGAACAAGTAAACCCACAAGAAATATTGGCGAGTAAGTCAGGACGATCCACAACACCAGTCTGAACTTGGGTGATGTAGTTAGCGAGGGCAATGTGCCGGAGAGCATAGTGGCCAAAGTGGAGATGTAAGCACTGAAAAGCAGGACTCGCATTTGCAAGCCAAGTACTTTTCATTGCAGATTCAACGAGTGGAAAAGGTGGCCACACAATGTACTGCATTGTGATTACCGTAACGTCAGTTACATGAGGGATGGAGGCGAAAAAAGCAGGCCAAGTGCGGTCGTTCCAGATAGTTCGATCGAATAGATGAGAAGGTGAGAGTGAAAGATTGGTGGTTTCCATGTGCATGATAATCGCTGAAACATGGGAGGGGAGACGGTGCTGGGCAAAGTCAAGGAGCCGAGACACAAAGTGTGGACAGATGGGATGGAATGAAAAAGCGACACATCGAACATTAGGAGCGCGCTGAAGGATTTCGGCAATGCAAGGTGCAGTACTGAGTGGACCAAACGCAATATCTGAGCCGAATGAGAAAGAAAATTCGACATAAGTCAAAGCGTTTGCAAAGTGACCCGTGGCAAGCGAGCGCGAGGAAACAGCGTCGCGGAACTTGTGAACTGCACTGACGGAAAAGATATTAACGCGCTTGAATATCATCTCGGGCAGCACTGCAGCAAACGACTTGCAAACAGTGAGCATCGCAAGCAGCTCTGCGCGTTCGGTAAGGCGGCGGAATTCAAGCGCAGAGCTGTCATTTTCAGGAACGCGAGTGACATCAAATGAGGGAACAAGATAGCAAGACACGTAGATTCGCAAGATTTTTGCAGTGATCTCGGTAGGCACTGCAAAAGAAAATTATCAACGGGAGGAATAAGAAAGACTCTTGAATAACACTTACACGAACGAATAGACGGCATACTGTGCACTGTGAGGTATGGAACCAAAAACAAGCGGTGTAATAGAAGACAGAGTTGCCAATAAGTGCAATATATACACTGGAAGAAGCAGAGCGCACATGAAAGCTCACATTGCAACCACCGCCGATAGAAGAAGAAAAACCGAGGAGCTAGAGAGCGGAGTCGAAAATAGGAAAGATAAACGCCGCGTGGCGAAAGAGCACCGCAATGCATGTGTTGCGACCAGAATCCACACATTAGAGGAACTCAACAGCCTGGAACAGAGACGCCGTTTAGCACAGGTCAAGAGAAGAGGGAATTATCAGCAAAAACAACAGTGCAAAGTAGAACACCAAAAAAATTTCAACTCACAGATCTTACAGAGAAGGAACAAATAAACCACAAATCCCAGAACCGCATCAGCACGGATAGAAAGATGCGCTTCCAGCAGCGAAGACAAGGCGAAATGAGACAGCGAGAAATGAGACAACGAGAAACAGTTGAGTTAATAGAATGCCGAGAAGATGAGAATGCAGCAACTCCGAGGTCACATGGCAAACGCTTTGACATACTAAATATATCGAAACTAATCGCCTTATTGGGTTAACCCGATTTAGACAAAAGGAAGCCTAATTTGGACAGATTCCCACGCGAAACCCGCCATAAGGACGAGCCTTCATTTCATTCAGGACTCGTAAAAGTTCCTACTGTAGGATTTCTGAAACTCCTCAAAGTCATGAAGAATTATTCAATGCTCATACTCTCGGAAGTTCTGCAGCAAGAGATGAAGAATTATTGAAAGTTTCCCGTTAGTCATACTGGATCGCAATGAAAAAATCTCAAAAAAAAACTTCAGAATGAGGGTCTGTCAAGAATTATTCGCACATCCTTAGAAATCTTGGTTTGAGAATTTTTTGATAGTGCACCACTAAGAATTACTGATAGTTTGGTGCAGCAGTGTACGCTATATAGGGGCTTATACTAGGGGGCGCATCAGGAACCTGGTCCCTGAGTAACGCAAGTTAATTGAAATTACCTAGAAGGAAGGACCGGCACGGTCCCATCTGGTCTGAGGAACAGTCGGGGTGGGTAACGGAGATAATATGTTGTTCAAATAAGTTGACATATTTAAGTATTGAAGCCATATTAAGTTATATAACAATCAGTATGCATCCTCATCTTCGCTTCAAAAAGGTCAAGAACTGGTCAAAACCAGGCCTTTTTGTCCAAAAATCTGCTTAGGGTTCCCGCCTACGACGGGCCTTTTTGTCCGAACCTATATCCAGGTTTTGCTGAAAATCAGGGCCAGTTTTGTCCAAACTCTTATCTAGAATGTCCACTTATAGTCAGGGGTCCTTGTACAGGAGTGTACAGGAAGCCACAGACACATCAGAGAGGGATATGTATCATTTCACTGTTTCCTGATGTTTCCAGGGCCTGCCAAGTACTGACTGTAAAATTGGGCTATATGCGAGCTCTTATCCACCACAATACAGGTCCGATTCAATATAAGTAAAGGAACATTGGTACTTGAGGAGATTCGAAGTACCCTCCTTCAACATGTCACAAAACAATGTGCTGATCGTGCGTCCTCTGAAGCGCCTCTTCCCTTTTTTACTACTAATGAAAATGTTGTACAGGTTGGCGCAGGCCCTACAGGTACGGAATCGATGTGTAAAGTTAGCTCACATTATTGAAAACATCACCTTCAAACTGAAGGCCTCAGCCTTGCACTATTGCTCCTACGCAACGGTCTGTCTGTGCGGATTATAGAGAAACAGCTTCAGTTCCATCCGGGCGAGCGAGGAGCTGGAATAATGGTTAGAGTTTTCTTTATATAGTGTTCAGCTCAGTGGCACTTACTTTATCTCAAGTGTAGAACTTTGGAGCTATACAAGCTCCTGGGTATATTACCTGATATCCTGAAGCAAAGTACACCCTGCGCTGAATACATTGGGTATCGTTCTTCACCGGATGATGGAGAACCCCCACGTCTAGCGCCTTTCATGGAACACATGGAAGATACCCAGGCGCGCCCCATGGTAGTTATCTTTCCATTTGGCTTTCCGTTCTTCTTAACTTACATATTCACTTCCCCAGCACAACCCGCGTATGCTAGGACAAAATCTGCATGAGCAAATCCTACGGGAGCATATCCTCGCTGATTATGGTGTAGAAGTAGAACTCGGAACAGAATTGCGTTCATTTGAACAATATGCTGATCATGTTGTTGCTCATACAGTCAAAACCGTCAACTCAAAGGAAGAAAACTTCAACGTCGATTGGCTAATTGGGGCTGATGGAGCTAGGAGTGTTGTTCGTAAACATTTGGGCTTGACATTTTTTGGAGAGACACCTACTGAAATGGAGGCCGTTATCGGTGATATCCACGTAGTTGGAGATTCTGTCAAGGATGATCAGGTTCTGACTAAGGCTACTGCCCTCGTTGTTTTGTCTCACGAGCTAATTTATACCCCATAGATCCTAAACGGGTGGACAATATGGGGTCAATTCAATTCTGGAATTGCGTATGTCTCGCTTTCCCTCAGTCTAAAACACCTACTAAATACATCATGGTCAATCCATAGAGTTTCGATGAGGGCGGTGCCAGGTCAAAATTTGTTCAATTTTATAATTCGTTCTCAGCAAGGCATGCTTGACGTTGACAAGGTAGTGTCAAGCCGCGAAGAGTTGATCAAACTCTTCTACAAGGTCACAGGAAGGACCGATATTCAATTTGGAGAGTTGGTACGGATGGGTGTGTGGCGGTGAGAACTCGCCACTCTCTAAAATGTATTCCGATACTAATCACATCATTGCAGACCAAACATAAGAATGGTCAATGAATTTGGGAAAGGAAGAGTATTCGTGGCCGGAGGTAACATCATGCTCTAAATTTTCAGTCGTTTACTTATATTTTATCCTCAGATGCAGGCCATGTTCACAGTCCAACGGGTGCCCAGGTTAGAGCTTCGGTGTTTATCTAAGCTATTCAGAGACTAAGATAAGTTCCAATGCGTAGGGTATGAACTCTGGTGTGCAGGACTCCGTAAGGCTTCCGAGTAATCGCAAATTCCAGCCAGCTAACTATCGATTTCACAGTTCAACCTGGCGTGGAAGCTCGCGCTGGTCCATAAGGGTTTATCACCACAATTCATCCTTGGCTCATACTCACAAGAACGTCTACGTGTTATCGCATCGACGCTTAACAAGACCACGGAGCTCTTCGCAAAGGAATTTTCGGGGAAACAACAGCAAACACAACCGACGCAGTACTTTACCAGAGGGTACGAGCTACGTATGCTCGGTATCAACTATCGTGATAGTACTCTTGTGCTGGATGAAAAGAACCTCGAAAATGATACCGAAGCCGTAGATGCGTACCGTTCGGGAGACAATGGGGTGGTTCAAGGGGGCGACAGAGCACCGGACGCTCCGAGCTTGACTCATCTGGGCCATACTATCGGTACCACACTATTTGATACCTTCAAGTCGAATCATCACACAGCACTCATTTTCCCCGGATCTGGCGATCAGGTCCCTCAGGTTAAGCAGGCTCTGGAAACTTTCCGCGAATATCCCGCGGGCTTGGTAAAAACCGTCCTTATCCTGCCAGGGTTTTCTTGTTTTGGGATTCTATCTGAGCTATCAGATATGGCTGTTGTTGATACCCAGGGATATGCGCATAAAAACTATGCCATTGAGCAAGATGAGGCTACGGTCGTTATTGTACGCCCCGATGGCTACATAGGTGCACTAGTGACCAGTGGAAGCACGGGGATACGCGCTTATTTCTCACGTATTTTATTATAAAGATGCTCCCTGTACTTATAAGTACCTGGAGCCGAGTTCAAATATGGTTATTGTGACGAAAAATAAATATCTGTAGGCCTCAACGCCGCCCTATTACTCCTACGCAATGGTCTATCGGTGCGCATCATTGAAAAGCTGCACAGTTTCATCCAGGCGACCGAGGAGCTGGAATAATGGTCAGAGTTCTCCTCCCATTGCGCTTTCCAGAATCCACAGAGACATTGACTTTATTCCAAGTGTAGAACTCTGGAATTATACAAGGTCCTTGGCATATTACCAGACATGCTCAAGCAAAGCACGATACCGCCTGACTATATCAGTTATCAATCTTCGCCCGATGATGGCAAGCCCCCACGTCCATCACTTTTATTTGAAAAAGACGGAAAATACCCCAGCGCGTCCCTTCTTCTCGTTCAAGTTTCCGTTATTGTTAATCAACCTCTTCACTTGGCACAACCCGCTGTTTCTGGGACAAAATATCCACGAACGGATCCTTCGGGAGCATATCTTCGCTGATTATGGTGTACAAGTAGAACTCGGAACAGAATTACGTTCATTTGAACAGCATGCTGATCATGTTGTTGCCCATGTCGTCAAGACCGCCGATTTGAAGGAAGAGGGCATGAAGGTAGATTGGCTAAATGGGGCTGGTGGTACTCAGAGTACCGTCCGCAAACAGTTAGGCTTGACTTTTGTGGGAGATTCACCTACTGAAATGGAGGCCATTCTCAGTGATATTCACATAGTTGGGAGGCTTCATTGAATTGACCAAGAGTGTGTTGTATCTATGAGGTAGCAATAACGGGTGTAATTTGACATGGTGCACCGAAACCTCTGGAGGGGAGCCCATTCTGGGGCCGAGGTTCTGTGTTGTGTGGATTATCGTGAGAACGGAGCTTGGGATTTTTGAAGAAATTCGTCATAAAGGATTCCTGCTGGTACGGAAAGCTGTCAAACTTTGATCTTCGTTTACATTAGAGATAAAACAAGGGGGTCATGCACAAACGCCTCGCTACAAGATCTGGTGGTATTTGGAGGAGGTTGCTTATTTGTCACATCATAGTACTCTTTCACCTCTGCGAACTTTGAAGGGACACCTAGGTACAAAGCAAAACATGTAACAGGTTAGTTTCGGCAGCATACACAGATACACACCAAAACAAAAACCAAAAGGAAACAAAAAAAGCGAGTAAGTGTACTAACCAAGACCCCCCAAGATATTCCTCGTGGGCCCAGCCGCGCTACTCCACAGCGCAAACTCGTTCGGTTGCCCGGAGAGAGGCTCGTGCGATTCGTCGATGGTGCCTTCCGGGCGTTGCTGGCATTACCGGGTTTTGACGGAGGGACGTAGACGTAGCCGGTTGCGCGGTCGACGGCATGTGTGAGATGGAGCATAGACGATTTGTCCTAAGACCAAAACCGACGTTAACGAGCGAAATCTAAACCAGGAATGCCGGTTGCGGAGGTTAACGAGTTGGAGAGGTACGAAAGGTCTTGAACTTCGGTGTAGAAATCGAGATTGAAGTCTGAACATCAGGGAACAGGGAAGGATGATTAGGATAGGATGATTAGGATGATTAAGCGAGATATTCGGGTATAGACAAGAAGAAAAATCCACCTAAATCCCCATATTTTGCAAGTAAATCGATCTTGGACAAGACATTTATATGCGGTAGTTCCAATTGTAGCATTGTTCGAAGCGAGAGGAGTAGAACGGAGATGTATTTCGAAGCATCGGTGATGTAGTGTGCGTCGCAAAGGTGAACAGCTGCTAGCTGGACTGACAAAGGAAATTAGGAACGAGTAGATCAGTGTATTAGAAACGAATAAGAGGCATAAAGATTCAAGAGAAAAGAGACACACCCGAAGATCACATTTCGACTTGAGCATATCTACGATTCTTTTCACGCTATCATGATTCGTGCTAAGCTCAACTTGCCCCGGCAGATCAAACATCACATAGAAATCCTTTTCTTCACCTTCCCTCCCCAATTCGCTTAACCGTTCCTCCAACCAATCAAAATTCCTCTCCAAATACTCCATACAGTACAACATCCCGCCATTAGGTCCCAATCCAAGCTCATCCATCACATTTTGCAGTGTAATAAGGTCGGTGATGTTTATCGAGCATGGATATGGGATATTGTCGTTTGCAGGGTCGAGATTGACGATGTGGATCGGTGGTCGGGTTTCGATTGTTGGTGAGGGTTGGTTGGGGTTTTGGTTTTGAGGGTTCCGTAAGGCGTTGAAAAGTTGGTATTTTCCGTAGCAGTAGGTGGATTTGCCGGATCCTGGGGCGCCGCAGACGATTTCTCCGAATGGCATGGGGGTGGAATTGGAAAGAGGAGGAGAGTTAGACGCGCTGAGTCACTAAACGATGGGGCTGTCACGCGACTCTCCTCTCGCTTGCCTCTAGCACTCGTTATACGCGCGTCGCGCTGACGATGCATAGTATATAGAGCTCACACGCTATCATTACGCGTCTGCAAGTGAAGAGGATGCGCAGTTTCTCAAAGTACTAGTGGAATTGTGGTAATCTTCCAGCGCCGGCTTCTGTCCTTTCCGAACGTGGTGACGATTGTTCCATAATATGGCTTACTCAGACTCTACCGGCTGCTGAGACGCGTCCTCAACGTTGCGTGGAGGGTACACAGCGACAACGTCCTAGAATGACGTCATACCAAGGCAAAAGCTGATCAATCCCCACTGGCCTCGTCTCCCCTCGTACACGCGTACACCCTGACTCAATCTAAGGATTGCGTATGGATAACCTCCTTCTGGAAATCTCATATACCAAGTTGCCCTCACCAGCTGGGCTTGAAAAAAACTAACCAAAGAGACTAACCGTTCGCGTTATGGAGGCCGGCCCAGGATACTTCCAGTTTTGTTCACTTGGTATGCTAAGGCCGAGGGTAGGACAAAGTTCTCGATATCTGTGTGGCAGATCGTCAGTAATTGCCCTTAGCTGCCAGTGGCTGCCATAGGCTCCTACTTATGGTGTCAGCACGTATTAATACTATATTCGACGGCTACGGAACGGCTCAAGAACGGCTACGGATTACGCTGATCCACCCACTATCAAAGATCTCGCTGACTTTACCTTTTGATTACAATCTCAAGTATTCTTATATCCTCAGCCAAGGACGCCCTCTGTCAGTGAGCGCTGAGCAATCCATAGGTATAAAAGATGGCTGGAAACTCTCAAAGTCTCTCAATCCAAGCTCTTCTCACATCATGTCCGAACAAAAAGTTCTATTCCTCGACAAACCCCACGGCTCATTCGTAGTCTCCAGCGCCCCCATCTTGAAACCTGGTCCCGGACAGATTTCCATAAAGGTCCACGCCGCTGCTCTGAACCCAGTAAGCTATAGTTTTTTCCCCTTTTTTTCCACAGGTAAAACCTGAGAGTGTTCCACTGACTGAGACGCATGTCCATAGATCGACTGGAAGATCCAAGCATTCAACTTTTACATCAAAAACTACCCTGCCATCCTTGGTACCGACCTTGCTGGCGATGTAGAAGAAATCGGCGAGGGCGTCGAAGGCTTCTCCAAAGGCGACAAAGTGTAAGCGAACTTGGATGCTTACATGCGTCTATCTATTGTTTTTCTTGGATGGTTTTCTCAACCCCGTCCACAGCTTCGGTCAAGGTTTTTTCGGGAACGAAATGGCTGGTTTCCAACAATACGCTTTAATTCCTGCAGATCTCGTTGGCAAGGTCTGTCACACATTAACTCCCCCCCTAACCCTAGATCTCCTCGACTCAACCCATTTCCAGATCCCTTCTAATATCTCCTACGCCCAAGCCGCTTCGATCCCTTCAGGATACACCACCGCCGCAGTCGGTTTATTATCTGCCCAACCTTTCGGAGCAGGCCTAAACCCCACCTATGACCCCAAAGTCAACTATACAGGAGAATCAGCTTTAATCATCGGCGGATCCACAGCCAACGGCCAATTCGCGATCCAAATCTTCAAATATCTCGGATACAGCACAATCATCGCGTACGCCTCCGCTCGCCACACCGATTTCTTGAAATCTCTCGGTGCCACGCACATCATCGACCGTGGAGAAACCCCTATCGAAATGGTCGCAGAGACCGTGAAGAAGATCGCTCTTACGCCTCTCAAAATCTCATATAACGCTCTTGGAGACGCAGATTCTCGATCTGCCTGTTTCGACTCTATCGTGGAAGGCGGCCAGGTAGTCGATGTTATTTCAGAGTTCAAAGATGCGGGGAATGGGAAGAGAGTTGTTACTATCATGGGAAGTGCGCATCTTCCTCAGAACAGAGAGTTTGGTCGTATTATGTGGAAAAACGTGCCCGGATTGGTACAGGATGGAGTTATCCTGGTGAGTGATACTCAGGAACGCAACCTGCATTGTTCTATATGCTGATATTTTTGATTCAGCCTAACCGTGTAGAGAAACTTCCTGGTGGTCTTGCTGGAATCAGCGAGGGATTGGAAAGGTTGAAAGCTAAGAAGGTCAGCGGGGAAAAACTTGTAGCTTTCCCGCAAGAGACTGTGTGATGAAGGGGGGGGTTGAAAGAATACTAATATTTAGAACAAGGAGCTTGTATTTTGAGAGTACGGGTTCGATCCGTCCCACTCGATCCTTATGTTATCCTTACGAGAGGCCAAAAGTGACAACGGAGTGACCGGCTTGTTAGTAAATATAGTAGCGCATCAGCCCTGAAAGAGGATGAAGCACACTCGCAACTGCAGGTATTCCTGGGGTACTACAGCATGTACACAAGCTCAATGTATTTGAATATGTGTTATGAAGCTATGGAAGAAGAGATGGTGATTGGCTGAAAGGAAGTACTTATATCCTCCAGCTGCCTCTTTGTATTTTAGCATTCTTCTGCAAATTAACTAGTGAATGATTCAGACAATGCTCTTTTGGCTGATTCGGAAGCTTGAACAACTCGTGCCACTGAATGTTCAATAAATTCGGTTGCTCTCTCTTAAAGTATGCATGATTAATTGTGTAGAATAAGGCATGGTACTGTCCTTGAGGAAGTGTAAAATATGCACGCCGCAAAATACATACTAGGAGGCCCTTATTGTCGACTTATTGCGACCTAGCGCGGTACTTACAATTCTGAAATATTCAATTTACGCGTGTCGACGCGCGGCCGAAAATGGTGCAATACCTGAAGCGTCCGGTGATGGGCATGGCTAGAAACAGCTGTTCAAGCCGGGACCCTGCCCGGACTCAGCGCCTTTACCGTGACTTTGATGTGACTTCAGGGTTTGATTGGTATCTGAGTGGGACGGATCGAACAGTACCTCGTATTTTGATAATAGATGAATACCTCAGGCTCACGTCTCCTCTGCATCCGAGATTATCTGACAGTCGGTGGCCCCGAATTTATCGGCAAAGAACGGGAGGCGTCTTCAAGATCAAATAGATACAAAATACATACACAAAGTTGAAACTGCAATAAAAACTATGTCATTGAGCATGATGCTAAGCCCACGGTCGCTATCGTTGACACAGGTACTTTTCGCGCATTTTAGTAGAAGATCAATGGTTCTTGTAGTATGCCTTACTTCAATTCAGTGGTTACTCCAACCGGAAGTTTGATTGCGACGGAAAAGGAACCCAACAAATGATCAACGACGCTTTGACATTTCCTCTAGTTGATATCTTAAATCGGAACTTGTGTGTAAAAGACCCTACTATAGTTTCATGGGATTGCGCTGTAAATTTGAAGGAACAACTTCGAGCAGCAGGTAGACGAGTGATTGGTCACTTCACCTGGTAACTTACGCTATTTTTTGAAGCAGTTTCCAAGATAATATTTACTTCTACAGTGGATATGTTTTGGATTAATGTGTAGCTGCGTACTAAAAATGTACCCAAAGTTCATGTTTTATCATGGAGGACGTACAGGCTGTATGAGAGTACGGTTTTGTTCTTGGACCCTGGCACCCGGTCCCAGCGGTAATCGCTACATGGGTGAGTCGGAGTCCCTGGGACAGTCCCCTGAATTTTTGTCCAGCCAAGTCAACGCTATAGGGGAGTATGAGTATAGGGGACCTGGTCCCCCGAGTAATACCCGCAAATTACGGGTAACAAAATAACGTTTGTTGATCCATCCTCATCCCGGCAAGGAGTCGTTAGCAAAGTGGGCGAAAGGGTTGGGCTGGGCCTGGCTGGGCATCATGCTCGGACGCGGAAAGTGGTCACCCGCGGGTGGGTGGGCACTTTCGGTAGTTACCCGTTTGCTGTGACTCGCTACATAGGATAAACTTATGCAGTATTATATATTGTTGTGGATGTAACTCACAAAGTGCAAGTACTCATGACACCATGTCACCAGCATTTTTTCCACTTCCGTCGGACGGAAGCTCAGTGGGAAGTTCAATACGTTGGACATCTTGAATTTGGACTCTCTGAGGTGTTGAATTTTGGGTTGCCTGACATGAAGAAACTGAATTGGTTTTTCCATTTCGGAGGCAAAACAAAATACTTCAGATGTCATTCGAAATGATATCCAAAGTGTAGTTCACATAATGCATCCCTTTTTTTAATTCATAATGCATAACAGTCCCCCTTGAACTACTTGAATTTTGAAAAACCATAAAACATTAACAGCCAGCTACACCGGCATGAACTGAACTTAACACAACGTTTTCCAGCCTGAACGTGTAATATTTGAACTTGGAGCATAATGCATTATTGTAACCCATGAACTTATGGTCGTAATTATACGGCAGTGTAGATAGTGTTTGGCATGTATGAACTGCGTGTAAGATCCCATTGCGCCCATGGAAAGAGTGGCTGCTGGGTGAACTTGGTAATCTGCAATCATAATGGGTGAAGAGGGGGTGCGAGAATTTGGCGTGAAATGACGCGGAAGGCTTCGGGCTGTATTGAGAGGGTGCTAGTAGAGAAAAAATTCAGAATGGTGGGAAAATCTTGCCTTGCTCAGATGGAATGGACGTCTCTCAGGGTTTCGCGAGGGGTTCACCGTTCCGTTACTTACCTGTAATTTCAGGTAATTTGCGGGTATTACTCGGGGCAGTTTCCTGATGCGCCACTAATAGTAATTATGGGACGTTGTCGACATATGTTGTTCTGTTAGACAATGTTTGAGGGGAGTTTCCGATTGTGCTAGACTAATCTCTCTCATCCACAATACAGGTCCGATTCGATAGTATAAATAAAGGAACATGTACTTTGAGGAGATTCAAAGTACCCTCCTTCAACATGTCACAAAATAATGTGCTGATCGTGCGTCCTCTGAAGTGCCTCTTCCCTTTCTTACTACTAATAATAATGTTGTACAGGTTGGCGCAGGCCCTACAGGTACGAAACCAATGTGTGAAGTTAGCTCACATTATTAAAAACATCCCCTCCAAACTGAAGGCCTCAGTCTTGCACTATTGCTCCTACGCAACGGTCTGTCTGTGCGGATTATAGAGAACAGCTTCAGTTCCATCCGGGCGAGCGAGGAGCTGGAATAATGGTTAGATTTTCTTTATATAGTGTTCAGCTCAGTGGCACTTACTTTATCCCCAAGTGTCGAACTTTGGAGCTATACAAGCTTCTGGGTATATTACCTGAAATCCTGAAACAAAGCACACCCTGTGCTGAATACATTGGGTATCGTTCTTCACCGGATGATGGCAAACCCTCCCGTATAGCGCCTTTCATGGAACACATAGAAGATACTCCGGCGCGCCCATGGTAGCCATCTTTCCATTTGGGATTCTGTTCTTCTTAACTTACATATTCCCCAGCACAACCCGCGCATGCTAGGACAAAATCTGCATCAGCAAATCCTACGGGAGCATATCCTTGCCGACTATGGTGTAGAAGTAGAACTCGGAACAGAATTGCGTTCATTTGAACAATATGCTGATCATGTTGTTGCTCATACAGTCAAAACCCTCGACTCAAAGGAAGAAAACTTCAACGTTGATTGGCTGATTGGGGCTGATGGAGCTAGGAGTGTTGTTCGTAAACATTTGGGCTTGACATTTTTTGGAGAAACGCCTACTGAAATGGAGGCCGTTATCGGTGATATCCACGTAGTTGGAGATTCTGTTAAGGATGATCAGGTTCTGACCACTGCCCTCGTTGTCTTGTCTAATGAGCTGATACCCCATAGATCCTAAATGGGTGGACAATATGGGTCAATTCAATTCTGGAATCGCGTATGTCTCGCTTTCCCTCAGACCAAAACTACTTACTAGATGCATCATGGTCAATCCATAGAGTTTCGATGAGGGCAGTGCCAGGTCAAAATTTGTTCAGTTTTATAATTCGTTCTCAGCAAGGCCTGCTTGATGTTGACAAGTTAGCGTCAAGCCGCGAAGAGTTGATCAAACTCTTTTACGAGGTCACAGGAAGGACTGATATTCAATTTGGAGAGTTGGTAGGGATGGGGGTGTGGCGGTGAGCTAACTCGCCACTCTCTAAAATACATTCCGATACTAATTAGTATATCATTACAGACCGAACATAAGAATGGTCAATGAATTTGGGAAAGGAAGAGTATTCGTGGCCGGAGGTGACATCATGTTCCAAATTTTCAGCCGTTTACTTATATTTTATCTTCAGATGCAAGCCATGTTCACAGTCCAACGGGTGCCCAGGTTAGAGCTTCAGTTCCATTTATCTAGCTATTCAAAGACTGAGATATGTTCCACTGCACAGGGTATGAATTCTGGTGTGCAGGACTCCGTAAGGCTTCTGACTGTAATCGCAAATTCCAGCCAGCTAATAACTATCGGTTTTCGCAGTTCAACCTGGCGTGGAAGCTCGCGCTGGTCCATAAGGGTTTATCACCACAATCCATCCTTGGCTCATACTCACAAGAACGTCTACGTGTTATCGCATCGACGCTCAACAAGACCACAGAGCTCTTCGCAAAGGAATTTTCGGGGAAACAACAGCAAACACAACCGACGCAGTACTTTACCAGAGGGTACGAGCTACGTATGCTCGGTATCAACTATCGTGATAGTACTCTTGTGCTGGATGAAAAGAACCTCGAAAATGATACCGAAGCCGTAGATGCGTACCGTTCGGGAGACAATGGGATGATTCAAGGAGGCGACAGAGCACCAGACGCTCCCAGCTTGACTCATCTGGGCCATACTATTGGTACCACACTATTTGATATCTTCAAGTCGAATCATCACACAGCACTCATTTTCCCCGGATCTGGCGATCAGGTTTGTCAGGTTAGGCAGGCTCTGGAAACTTTCCGCGAATATCCCGCGGGCTTGGTAAAAAACCGTCCTTATCCTGCCAGGGTTCTCTTGTTTTGGGATTCTATCTGAGCTATCAGATATGGCCGTTGTTGATACCAAGGGATATGCACATAAAAGCTATGCCATTGAGCAGGACGAGGCTACGGTCGTTATTGTTTCGCCCCGATGGCTACATAGGTGCACTAGTGACCAGTGGAAGCACGGGGATACGCGCTTATTTCTCACGCATTTTATTATAAAGATCCTCCCTGTACTTATACCTGGAGCTGAGCTCAAATTTGGTTATTGTGGCGAAAAATAAGACTGGAATAATATTTTAATCTTCCCCTTTCAAGTTGGGGTAGGTGGGCATTCATTTGTAAACGCGTTGGAATTTATTATTTGGCGCGACGATCACATGCTTATCACGTTACCTATCACACATTTTCTTCGTCTCTTTTTACCTTTTCTTCATCTCGCTTATAGATACTCGAGCATATCCGAATATATCGATGTTCCTTTCACGGTTTTGACCTGTGAGTGTCTCGTTCTACCTATAGCACGTTTCCAGAAACGTCATAGTTTAGATAGTAATGACTTTAACTTGAATTCCACCTCAGATTCACCCACGAAAGTTGTGAGTGCATACCTTGAATCCAGACTGTATTAAGTACAGACTACGCCACAAAGCGGGTTCCAATCAGATTAGCATTGACCTGTAAGTATTGATTGCGTTGCGTAGCGGAGAAGTCATTTTCCAAACAGAAATGCAAGAAGTGCTCGCAATGTGAAGGAAGCGTCCCTGAAGGGTGTCTGAGCTCGATTGGATAGATGAATATCACTTGAACCTCGCAAACATTCTACGCTAGACCTGAAGCAGTTAGTCGTTGAAGGGACCTGGAAACTTGAAAGCGAAGGAGAATCGTCGTACAGACTTTGCCCTGTCAAGGCACCCTAGGGGATCCCTTTTTGGGAAAGAAAGAAGGAGGTTTAAATATGAGGCCTCGTCAATGGCCTCTAACGAGGTCCCTTTATGTGCAAAACCAGCCCGTGCTAGTCCAGTGCTAGTCCTGGTCCACTTCCAAGGGTATGTCTGTGGATAGGTATCTATTGACTAGGCCTGACATCCAATTCATCGAATAAAGTGTCTAAATGTAGAACTATAGATTTAGGTCCATTAATGGAGAGAAAGTCATGGTGACAATGGGAAAATTCAAAACTCGTGCTATCAGCGTTTCGTGAGATGCTTGATGGCAGAAAATCTGGACGATGCCTGGGCTGGCTAAGTTTTTCCCTTGCGCACATCTTACTTTGTAGGAGAATTTCCTCAGAAAGTATATATGTACCAGGTCGAGATCAAGTGTTCAGTACTAGACTGTTGCATAGATGATCTTACGAAAACTAATTATAAAACATGGGCAAATTTCAAGTATGTACAATGAAATCTTGTACGAAATAGGTCGGGTATATAAATCTTAATCCGACGGTTGTATAAAGGCCTCGAGGAATTCAAAATCTTGAGTACCCTCCCTCATGTCGACAAATGTCCTGATCGTGGGTCATCTGAAGTGCCTCTTTCCTTTCTTTTGCTGACATTGTGCAGGTCGGTGCAGGTCCAACGGGTACGAAATACATCGATTTCTCCTCGTATCATGGAAAAATAGCGAGCCCTGAAACTTATCTGTAGGCCTTAGTGCTGCCCTATTGCTCCTACGCAATGGTCTATCGGTGCGCATCATTGAAAAGCCTGCCCCAGTTTCATCCAGGCGACCGAGGAGCTGGAATAATGGTCAGAGTTCTCCTCCAATTGCGCCTTCCAGAATCCACAGAGACATTGACTTTATCCCAAGTGTCGAACTCTGGAATTATACAAGGTCCTCGGCATATTACCAGATATTCTAAAGCAATGCACGATGCCGCCTGACTATATCAGTTATCGATCTTCCCCCGATGATGGCAAGCCCCACGTCTATCACTTTTATTTGAAAAGATGGAAAATACCCCAGCACGTCCCTTTGTAGGGATCTTTTCGCTTGAGTTTCCGTTATTGTTATTCAACCTCTTCAACTTAGCACAACCCGCTGTTTTTGGGACAGAATATCCACGAACGGATTCTTCGGGAGCATATCTTTGCTGATTATGGTGTCCAAGTAGAACTCGGAACAGAACTACGTTCATTTGAACAGCATGCTGATCATGTTGTTGCTCATGTCGTCAAGACCGCTGATTTGAAGGAAGAGGACATCAAGGTGGATTGGCTAATTGGGGCTGATGGTGCACGGAGTATCGTCCGCAAACAATTAGGCTTGACTTTTTGTGGGAGAATCACCTACTGAGATGGAGGCCATTCTCGGTGATATGCACATAGTCGGAGATTCTATCAAAGGAGACTCGGATGAGGTTAGGACTACCTTTTTTTGTCGCCCTTCATGAACTGATCCTCTCATAGATTCTCAGTGGATGGACAATATGGGGTCAGTTACACTCCGGAATTGCGTATGTCGGATTCATTTTCGTCCAAGAAAGACCCCTTATTAAATGCGTATCAACTTGAAACTATAGGGTTTCGATAAGGGCATGTAATATACCGGGTCAAAACCTATTCAACTTTATTATTCGATCTGGGGAAGGCTTGCTTGACTTGGACAAGATAGCGTCGAGCCGCGAGGAACTGATCAAGGTGTTCTACAAAGCCACAGGAAGGACCGATATTCAAATCGGAGAATTGGTTTGGATGGGTGTGTGGCGGTGAGGGGTTACAACTCTACAGGATTGTTTTGGTCATTGATGATTTCGTTGTAGACCGAACATAAGGATGGTCAATGAATTTGGAAAAGGAAGAGTATTCGTAGCAGGAGGTAACGTCCCGCTTTGAACCTACCGTAGGTCATTGGCTCATATTTTATGCTCAGATGCATGCCATGTTCACAGCCCGACGGGTGGCCAGGTTCGGAGCTTCATAATTACTATTCAAAGTCTAACATGAGCTCCCACTACACAGGGTATGAATTCTGGTATCCAGGACTCTGTAAGGCATCCATATAAGTAATTGAAATTCTTGATCTAGCTAACCATCGGATTTACAGTTCAATCTGGCATGGAAGCTCACGCTGGTTCATAAAGGCTTAGCACCACGATCTGTCCTTGATTCATATTCACAAGAACGTCTACGCGTTATTGCATCAACACTCAACATGACCACAGAGCTCTTTAAGAAGGAGTTATCAGGGAAGTCGAAGGAGCGGACGCACTTGACTAGAGGGTACGAGTTGCGTATGTTCAGTATTAACTATCGGGACAGCCCTCTGGTGATAGATGAAAAGTACCCAGAGAGGGATTTGGAAGTCGTAGATGCATACCGTTCCGGAGACGACGGGACAGTTCAAGGAGGTGACAGAGCTCCAGATGCTCCCTGTTTGACTCATTTGGGCCAGAACACTAGCACTTCCCTTTTTGATATCTTCAAGCCGAATCATCACACCGCTCTCGTTTTCTCTGGATCTGGAAGCGGGGCTTCTGTTACCCAGGTTCTGGAAACTCTCCGCGAGTATTCCTCGGACTCGGTGAAAATCTGTCCTTATTCTTCCTGAGTCTTCATCCTTCAGAGCTCCATCTGAAGTAGTCGAGGTGGTGACCGTTGTTGATACCGAGAGATACGCACATAAAAACTATGTGATAGAGCCTCAGGATGGGCCTACTGTCGTTATTGTTCGCCCAGATGGTTATATAGGTGCGTTAGTGACGAGTGGAAGCAAGGGAATACGTGATTATTTTTTCCCTTATTTTGCTGTAAAATTTAAATACGATACTTTCTGTATGCATTTAGTAACTTCCATTCATTGTAGTTGTATCAAATAGAAGGTGATTAAAGGAAGCTAAAAAATCGACGCTTTGGCATTTTCTCCGTTTGACACTTCCAGATGAAGTTCAGGGCCTGTAGCTATTTTACCTTCCGATCCCTCATAACGATGCCCAGCATTCTGGAATTTTCAATTTGATTGTGGTACTGTGGGGAGACATGACATCCCTTGTCGCTTTGAGCTAAAGTTTATTCCGACCACCTATAAACAGGGGTTGAATCATATTGCATCGACGAATCCGCTTACAAGTTGATAACTCGGTGGCGCTAAATCGCGCATTATACACTATAAATATTCGTTAAGTTTGGATCCCAAGTATAGAAAACCCTCGAAGCGTTGTTCATAATTAGTCGACTGAAGCTCGCATGAATCCTTCAGCTTGAATAGGCCGGAAGTTCTTCTCCGCCGGCACCACTGCTGCTACCTCCCTCGCCTAAAATCGATCTTCCAACGAGACCTTCAACTCTCCATGGCCAAGTATTTCCAGGCAGCCAACGAAACGGTTCTCCCCCGAAGTTCACATCAAACTTTGTCTGTCCAGAAACACCGATGGCAGCGAAGACGTCTCGTTCATGACGCGGGAGATGAGCACCACTGAATGCATCTGGAAGACGTAATCCATTAAACGTGTAGAATATCGAGCCAGTGCTAAAGATATAACCGCATCCAACAGTAGAACCAGTTGGAATGTACTGTTGACTGGGGTCCTCGGGCCTGAAGGGAAGAGGGAGTGGACGTCCATGGTTCGTATAATCACGACCACCGTCGGAGTCTTCAAAGAACTTGCGTAAATCATCTAGATGCCAGCCGGTTGACTCGCGATTCCATCCTGGAAGACGGAAAACTGGATAAGGCTGGCAGCATGTACCTAACTACGGGTATCAGTAATAAATATAGAAAGGACAGCTGAACTTACCGACGGCAAGAAAAGACGCGGGAGGGTGCATTTCTTGGATTACAATCTCAAAATAAACCCCATCTCTCCCGAATGTATCGTACATTCCTACTGCGATTGGGAGATTGCTCACCAGACAATAGTCTTTACAGAGCCGGGTGGTGGACACATGGACTATATCCTGGCCTTTGCTGTCCGGAATGATATTTTCGACACTTCCTGAGAACCGATAGTGAGATGCTGGGGGGGTAGCTAAGCCCCATGCTTTGGCGCCATCGGACTTGATCCTGTCGATGATGTGAGAGGGAACAAGGGAGGGAGGTAGTAAGGGGTATTCTAGACAAAAAGATCTTCCATCTTGGTATTCCTGGTCTGAGGCTTCATTGAATTGACCAAGCATGTGCTGTTGTATCTATAAGGTAGCAATAAAAGGTGTAATTCGATATGGCGCACCGAGACCTCAGGAGCGGGAGCCCATTCTGGAGGCTG